>UESW01003293.1:0-46633 GCA_900491605.1 Calamus simplicifolius | reverse complement strand
TACTGTATGTTATGATAATGAGCCCTGCCTTGGGTTTTCTCTCATCTACATAATGATATTCATCAAAAGGCCCTCTCTTAACTATAAATCCTCCTCTCCATAGTGGGGCGGCAAGCTAAGGATCAAGGGCTCTCAAAACAAAAGACTAGGGGGCAAGTCAGAGGTTAGTTTTATCATATTAGTGATAATTTGACTATGCAAGGCTCCTATATTAATTTTATCAAACTAAGGGAATTTTTTAGTCAAAGCACCTGTCAATCCATCTAGGTGCTCTGCCTAGACATAGTAAGGGTCACCGTCTAGGGCTGCCCAAGTATTTTTACAATATTGGGATGGGGCAGTTTGCATTGTTTGGCAAATATAAGGTCTAGGATAGGAGCAAGAACAAGATGGTTAGGAGAGAGGGAAGGAGAAGATGGTCAGGGGGTAGCTAGATCCAACTTCAAACCTGTGACGATGGAATATACAATATGCTGCATGATAGTGAGCAGGATAAAGGAAACAATAGGAAAAAGAGATCAGCTCCACTACTACCAAGGGGGATGGTAGATCCAAGATTGTAGGGAGTGAGTGTAGAAAATAGAGGATGGACTTGGTGTAGTCATCCATCGGAAGCCAAAAGACAATGGCAACAAGCTCCTTTGGGAGATTTAATCTGGTATTGAACAGGTGGAATTGTATTCCATGTTGCCCATCATCAAGCCCTTGAGACGACAATTAAGAAGGTTCGATAGCTGGGGTGGAAAATGAGAGATAACCAAAGAGGCAAAGGGCTACAGCTTATCTTTTAGGCCTTCATTCATCTCATTTGTCCATGAATATTTTCCAGTAGATTTAACAGCTACAATGTTGAATGAAGAAGATATATGTCATTAGACTTAAGATCTTATGGCTTGCATATTTCTAGTTTTAAATAAAAGTAATTAGTTCTTTAAAAGTAAATATAAACAAGATGTTCTATTTCTATATATTATTATGCAATATTATATAGTTATTATTCATGCTGTATTGAGCTAAAGAAGTGAACTGGATCTAGCTTGTGTTTAGTATTTTTATTTTTCAAGCTGAGAAATCTAGCTCATGTTTGACTTGTTAACTTTCAAGAAACCAAGATCGAGCTGAATATTGTGCCAAAATCTAGCCAGTCAACAGCTCGTTTGTTTGACAGCCCTAAAAGGAAGATTATATAAGAGTATGAAATCATATTCAATATCTCAGAAGTCTAGCTCAATGCCTAATGGGCCTGAAGATGCCTATTGAAGAAGAAAAGGAGATGATACTGTTCTTTGAAATGAAGAAGGCTAAAGCAGATGCAATTCACTTAGGGACAAACATACAACTCACACAGTGCCAAGCATTGTCAATCATAGTAACTGTTACTTTCAACAGGATGGTTCAAGCAAGAAAGAAATTCTGATCTTAAAAACAGATCCCAAGGTTAATTTTATGGAAGTGCTTACCAGCATTTTATATCACATTTGATCACTTAAGAACCAAACGCTTCTTGCTTTTCTCAAGACTAAGTCATCTTTCTCCTAACATAAGCTATGATTTCTGCATTTGCTTCTAGTTCCTGTTAAGAGCTGCAGATGTTCTTTAATAAATTAAGGTTGTATTTTACTGCCTCATTCTGCCTTTTGCAAAAGTGGACACTTTATGACTACATGGAAATAACTAGGTGTGAGTAATTGGGGATTAGCAAATGGGTCTAAATAAAGAGATTAGGAAGGGGATTATCTTTGGGGCTTAATTAATCAGGATGCCATAGATTAAATTTTCTGTAATTGATCGTAGTAACTAAATTTGTGGATAGGGTTCATGATTCCCTCTTTAATTAAATCATCCAAGCTCCAGGGAACCTACACTGTACAATCAGTTGTTCCAATGTACTCCCCTTGATTAGCATATTTGGACATCCAAAGCACTTTGCAGCCATTTAGCTATGCTTATTTTGATAATACTGTAACTAGTGATAGAACATGTGGTACAACAATGACATTTACTGTGAACAATTTCAACTCAAAGCTGACAAAGGTTCTTTGCTATATGGTAAAGAGTATAAAATTGTTAACCACCACTCCCCACAACGCCCCCCGCGCCCCCAATTTAACTACAATAAATTTACACCTCCAATCAATCAGGGTTTGCACAGTTTAATTTAATCATTATCAAGCTGTAACTGTCAGTAGAATGAAAAGATAATCAACGAGGGACAACCTAAATTAAAGCCTTAACCTTTTTTATGCTCATCTCTACATTGATTTTACTGATCTAATTGATCCAAGGGAGAAATCACGGTATCAGTATCAAAAGATGACATGGTCCAGTCAGGGATTATAGAAATCAAAGTTTTACCAGATCAGTAAAAGATCAACAATGAAAATATTATTTATGAGACAAAAATCAATATGTCAAACACAAATTCCACAAATTTTTTTATGCAACACCTGTGACTTAAATCAATAGTTACAAGAGAATAAGGTCAGAACCCTACTACATCAGGGAAGCAGGAAAAACTAGCACCATCAATTAACATTCAGTTTCAATCAAATATTCCATTTGTTAAAAAAAAAAAAAAAGAGAAAAATAACTGCGATCACACCACAGCTAATTGGCCATGCCTAACCAAAGATCATAATTTGTACATGACCAGCAGCCAACTAAAGGGGAAAATAAGTAAAATCACTTAGAAACATCACAAAGAAAGTAAATAGATGGAATCAAATAAGAATAAGCAGATCCCAGTTCTCTATCAATCCAGACTAACTAAAGCGCCAATTCACATAAAATAATAGATAAAAATAAGAACATAATATAACTATCGACATAAATTGGAGAGAAATCAAAGAAAAGTGGAGAAGGGGGCGACTGCGAGATGATATGCATACCATCCTCGTAAGAAGGAGAAGCAAGAGGTATTATGATCATGGCCGTGGCAGTAGGCCGAGATGGAGGAGGTGGTGGCGGTGGAGGAGGAGGGTAGCCATCATGGAAGTAGCCTTGGTACCCCGGTGGTGGTGGTGGAGGATAGAGCCCTTGCGGCGGGCGAGGGTAGAATCCTTGGGGTGGTGGGGGTGGTGGATAAGGTTGAGATCCATGTGGTGGAGGTGGTGGGTATGGTTGTGAGAATCCTGCAACAAAACCAATCAACACATCCAATCATCTTCATGCCATCATAACAAAAAAGACAAACACCTACCCATCTCTGCACAATCTAGTGAAATTCAACAAAATCCGTGAGTGTATAACGAAATTCATAGAAGAAATTAGACAAAGAGAGAGAGAGAGAGAGAGAGAGAGAGAGAGCAAGCAGCCTTTGCCTGGTGGAGGGTAGGCCTCCTGGGGAGGGACCTGATGGTAGGTCATTCTCTTCTCTTCCTCTGGTGTTGGCTGGCTGGCTGAACTGGCCGCAAGGGTAAATATAAAGACGGGTGGAGACAAGATGGTACCAAACTCCACAGGCTGGCTTTCGTTGACTTTGCACTGGGGAGCTTCTATTTGCACCGTAAAAATTTCAACTGTTTTCTAAACCGGTATATTTTTGGCACCGGTTTAATAACAATAGAATGGAATGTAACTATTTTTTTATAAAAATATGTGTAAAAAAATATTATTTAAATAATATTTTTTTAAGCATAAAGCATCATTATGATGCTTTTAAGAAGCGTACTTTAAAAATTTTATTTTAAATGATATTTTAACGTCATTTAAAATAGCATTTTACTTTTTTATTTTATAAAATGATTATGTTTTACCTTATTTATGTTAAACTGGTGCCAAAAGATATCTTAAAAAATAGCTCGCAAAAATTACTTTCTACACCCGCACTTAACCAAAAAAAATCCAGTTTATCCCTCAAAAAATAATCATTTTTTCTTTTAATTTCTCTCCGCACCCACCCAGAATAAAAACCCTCTTCGCCCTCCCCAACGTTCCAGCTGAACAAAACTCCTCTCAATCCATTTCTAGCTTTTAAACCCCTTGTTTGAATGGATTTTAACCTCTAATTGAACAATGAACAAGCAACTAGCAATTTGGAAAGATTCTATGAAAGCAAAGGTTTATTTTTTAAATGTTTCAATTTTTTTTTTTCTAGATCGTGTCTTGTTCGGCCATACAGGCTGAACAAATCAGCATTGTTCGGCTGCACTGAGCCGAACAGAGGCCCACTTTTTGGCCCTAATGGGTAAATGTTTATATGGATCAAATGTTAATTTAAAATGATTTTTGTACATGTAGGACGATGCTTCAACCAATGCAGCATGATTGGCTCAAATATATGATGGATTACATAAATAAATTTACAACTTACGAGTTCTGATAAGTTTGATTGTAATTATTTTATTAGTTGCCTGAGCAATGTGTAAAATTGTCTACTCACATTAAACTATTTAATGTGTAAATATTCAAGAGTAGAGAAGACTTGTGTAATTGGTGTCAGAAAGCTGGGAGAAGGAATGGATTTATTGTTGTAATTAAAACTTTTGATTCAGATAGCAATGTTAAGAAACCAAGAATTATATTTGGTTGCAAGAGGAGTGGTACCTATAGAAGTAAAATCATAAAGGAAAAAGGATTAAAGACCAGGGCAAATGGCACAAAAAAGTGTGGATGCCCTTTTGCATTAAGAGGAAGAAAATTGGACATTGCAGATGATTGGATGTTAATAGTTGTTTGTGGTGTGCACAATCATTCGACTGTGAAGCATCTTGAGAGCACTCATATGCTGGATGATTATCTAAGCAAGAGACTTTTATGTTAGTGGATATGTTGAAAAGTTTGATTCGGCTAAAGGATATATTGTCCACATTGAAGTAAAGGGATGCCCTCAATGTTACGACAATCAAGATGATCTACAATGCACGTCAGAGGTGTAAGGTTGCAGAGAAAGCTGGGAGATCACAGATGCAACATATTCTAAGTAAATTAGTCGAGGCTAAATACATTGAATGTCATAGGAATTATATTAATACTGATGTTGTGCATGATTTTTTTTAGGCACACCCTAGCAGCATAGATTTATTATGTGCATTTCCTCGTGTTTTGATAATGGATTGCACGTACAAGATGAATAGATATCATCTTCCTCATTTAGAGATTATGGGGATGACATCAACTGACCTCACATTTTCTATTGCTTTTGTATATATGGACTCTGAGCAGAAGATAACTATATATGGGCATTAGAGAGATGTGTAGTATCATGGATGCTGATGTTTTGCCCGAACTGATAGTCACATATAGAGACTTGGCTCTATTGAATGCAATTTAGAGGGTATTTCCTACAACAACACATTTGTTATGCAGATAACATATTAGTAGGAATGTTTTGTCCCAGTGCAAAAGATTATTTGAAATGAAGGAGAAATGAATAAGTTTATAATGAGTTAGAATATACTAGTGTTGTCCACCATAGAAGATGAGTATAATGATCACTAGAGTGCACTCCAGAGAGAGTTTAGTACTTATCCAGATACTTTACATATGTGTCAGATACTTGGTTGAGCAAAACAAGGAAAGATTTGTCGCGGCATGCACGGACGCATGTAGGCACTACGACAATGTGACAACTAATAGGTATCACAAGAAATTGATTCATTTAATAATTTTATAATTTAATTGCATATTTGTTATTAACTTTGATTTAATTTATTTACTTTACTAGGGCTGAAGTGTATATGCAAAGCTTAAAAGACAGCTTGAATCAAACCAAGGGACTTTCAAGTCATTTGGGATAAAAATACATAGTTTGATTGAGTTGCAGCATAGTGACATTAAAGCTTCATTCAAGAAGAGTTTGACAGTCGTGCAACACAACTTTAAGCTTGCTGAATTCAAAGAACTACGAGGTTTCATATATATAAGTGTATTAAATCATATCCTCGCCCAATCGAATCGAGCCAATTCAGTTGGGATTGATGATTCAGCTTATGGTTGTGTTATTCGATACACACATGGTTTACATGTGCTCATGAGATTTGTGATACAGGATGGAAGGTCAGCCTATTTCCCTCGGCTGCATAGATCCTCATTGGAGAAACTTGATATGGTGTCTGCTTCAAATGTGCAAAGTATGAAGTTGAGATGTGTTACAAAGTTGGATATAATTACCCATAAATTCAAGCAGTTAGATAGGGCTTCTCAATTGCAGATGTTAAAAAATTGAGAGAGATTGCAAGCCCAAATAGTACTTTTCCTAAAGAACCTACAAAAAGGAAGATCGGTACACGTGGTAGTGCTTTAATGCAGGTTGATACATCTACTTGCATGACCCTTCTACCTTTGAGTTGGTTCTATTTGGACAAGATAGTTATTCACCGGGTTCGCAGCCAATTAGTATGGGCTTCCCAACGATGCAGATGCAAAAGAAGCAGCCGAAGAAGAAGGTAAGAAGCATTTGTTTCATTTTTATAAAAGAGTGTCATGCCGGCCCTTACCGGGCGTGCCGGCCCGTGCTGGGGCATGTCGGAGCATGCGGCCCATGCCGGGGCGTGCCGACTTGTGCTGTGCCGAGGCATGTTGGTCCATGCCGGAGCGTGCCGGGGTGTGCTGGTAATTAATAGCATGCGATTATTTTCAACATAATAAGAGGAATTTTAATATGGTTTGCAGGTTTTTCATCCTTGAACCCGATCATATAAGCCAATGATCTATATTGATCAAATTCCAGATGGGTTGAGGCCGTACATCCAATATCAAGGATGTAAAAGCTGATCACAACTGTGGATTCAGAGCAATAGCTAACTTGCTGGGATTTGAAGAGGACGATTGGTTACATGTTAAGAAGGATTTATTACATGAGTTAGAATGTCATTCAGAGCACTATCGCGCTTTATATGCTATTGAAGGGAGGCTTGACGAGATCGCTCACGCATTTTCATATTTTAAGGATTGTCCACCATCTGACCGATGGATGACTATGCCAGATATGGGGCATCTTATAGCATCCTGCTATAACGTTGTCCTATACCATCTCTTCTTGCAACAATCTTACATTTCTACCTCTCAGATTGGTGCCTCTTCTTTTTTTATCCCACAAAGACATTACAGTGGCTTTGTAAATGGCAACCATTTTGTGGAGGTATTAATTAAACATCTATTGCTCATCTTTAAATGGCTCATAAATTAAACAAATAATATTGTTTACTAATTTATAAATTTTGTAGATGTTTTGTTGTCGGGTCATCCCGTTCCACCAATAGCGATCAACTGGCAAAGATAATTTACCTTGTGCTTCCGGATGGATAACTTCATATGAATCTAGGATTCAATAGTTCAAAGAAATTATCTATGTTATAATTAGCGAGACTATTGAGTTGTAGAGTGCATTTTTATCAAACTTCAAATTTGTATAATGCTTGACATTTTTAGATTTAGTGCATTAAATTTTGACTTTGGCACACAAAAAGAAAATTTAAAGGAACCTCAAACTTTCATTCAAATTGCAATGATTTTATAAAAATAAGTGCTAAAAGCTACAAAATACATGAGATACATCATCAATCCTCATCCCACCATCGTTGATGCATGTACTGCTATAGTGAAGCATGACTAGGCCGTACATCTGGCTCAACTATTCAGATATGCTGGCCCTGCAACACTTGTGTCATATGAGAAATAACGTCGTACAGTCGGTCCCCTGCGATGCAACCTCCTCCTGACCCATCTGTAGAATGCTAGTGCTAATGCTAATGACATCTGCAATACACCGCCGGTGCACATCAGCATCAACATCTTCGAGACGTGCTCAAAAATAGTATTGGATTGGCTCTCTAGGGGATGAATTACCAGGTGAGTGATACGAGAATACCAATCCATATATCCTGATATGTAATCTGATGGTCAGGTCATTGGATGACTCCTGGTCGCTCGGCTCAGCAGGTGATCCTCCCACCTCTCCTACATCTGACCAAAGAAGATACCGGATGCGATATGATGCTGCTGTCGATCCTCTGCTGACTCGCACAGGGGCTAGTGGTGCGCAGGGGATCATCTGTATCCTGCCAAACTATTGTAGAACCCTTTCAGGATGATAGGGTTCTATGACATCTATACACTTCAGCATCCACTAAAGAATGCAATATCTAGGAATGGATGATCCTTTTGAATATGACGATGGGGATCCCAAACTACTTGCAACAGATAAATCCTAATTAGTTTGGTAATATATGACAAATTATAGAAAATATACAAGCGTATGATCTTATGGTACATATCTCATCAGCCCTCAAAACATCCAATGACTCACGTAGAACCACTAAATGGTCCATCATGGTACGTGATGGACTGCTGGAAATCCATCGGTGCACGCGAGGCCTGGCATCAGTATAATCCAGGGATAGGTGAGGAGTGAGATCTAAAAAATGCTTATAAATCCATGCATGGAGCAGCGTTATATATCCATGAATCTATCTAACAGATGCCCTAGACATAATCCCCAACTGCCAATATAAATGAGCCAAGGCACCAGCACCCCAGGCATATGTGCTCACCCTATTCAAATCCCGAAGTAGAGAAAGATAAGCTATAGGCACCCTTGTCCCACTTTTATCAACAAAGAGTGTGCACCCTAACAAAAATAGCAAATATCCTCGCGCTGCACACTCTATCCTATGATGGCTATCTCTATTAGATATATCATAAAATGTCTCTTCAGCCACTCTAACCTCACAAACTAACCGTGTACTGATAGCACCTCCTGATGTGCATATCTATCTGTGACACACTCAACATCTCCACTAGTAGGTCCTCAGCATCCCGATCACTCATCCTATCACATGATAGTGATACTAAGGCACCCGTGACATTAATCCCTAATATGGCGGCTATGTCATCCAATGTGATTATCATCTGGCTAAAGAAAAGATGAAAGGTGTTCGTCTCGGGCTGCTATCTCTCTACGAAATCCCAGACAAGAATCTTATCGATGAACCGATAAGAACAATGCACTAGTTCAACCAGGCTCGACTGTTGAACTATTGCTCTGAACCTCCTATTGGATTGCCCTGATGCCCACCACTGCCATTCACCTACCATGGCAGCATGGTTCATGCACTTCAGTAAGGTCCGTTCTTGTAATATAAATGGATAACATTAATAATTTATATAATAACATCATAATTATATTAAACAAAATATAATAGAATAACAAACAAATAATACATGTTGCCTCCAGATGGAGGCTGCTATATGTGTCCTAAAACTAATAAGGACAGACACACCCTCTAGATTGCTTGGACATGACCCATCCGCTTCATCTTTCAACATTCATAGCTGGCATGTCCTCATCTACTGTCTTAGCTGGGGGTAATGGTGCAACAGGAACCTCAGGCTCAGCATGCCCGACGTCTTCTAGCTGATGCGGTGGGTCTAACTTGTGAGGGACTAGCATCCATATATGAAACATGGTATTAACTAGCATTAATACGTAAGATTAAAATATATCAATATTCTTATGTAGTGATAGCCAAAAAAATTTTCCTCGAAGAGCTAAACTATACCGTATATACATATATTTTTATTAAAAAAACATAATAAGTATTTTTTACTTATGTTATATTTTTATTAATAAGCTATTGTACATATAAAAAACAATCAATTATAAACTATTATATTAAACTAAATAATAAATTTATTTAATATATAAATTTTTACTAAATATAATTTTTTAAAAAATAACTTAAAAGAAATTTAAAAAAATTAAAATCCTCTGTTCGGCTACATAGGGCCAAACAGTGGCCGTCTGTTCGGCCCAACAGAGAGAATAGAGACGGAGGGAGGCAGAAGGCGAGGGAGGGAGGCGGTGGATGAGGAAGGGAGTCGAAGGGAGGCGAAGGGCGAGGGAGGGAGAGTACTCACTGGGCAAGGGAGGGCCGCCACTGTCATGCTAGGGAAGTGCCAGTGCCGATAGCTGAGGAAGTGCTGTGTCGTTGTCGTGCCGGTGCTGTGGAAGGAGAAGGGAGAAGGAAAGAGAGGAAGGAGATGGGTTCGGGCGGGTGGGGTGAGGGAGAGGGGTGTGCAAAGCAAAAAAAAAAAAAAAAAAGGGGGAAAGAGTTTTAAGGGTAGTTTAGAAATTTTTTTTAGGAGGGTGCATACAGAATTTTGTGGGTACAGAGAGTAATTTATTTATTTTTTTAAAATAAGGGTAGAGAGTAATTTTTGTGGTTTAAATAGAAGCTCTCCTTTGCGGTGTGTCCACGCATTAGAAATAATGTCGATCATGCCAAGCTGGCATCTTTTGCATTCATTTTCTATGTCGTAAATAAAAATTATTTATTCAATAAATAATATTTTAAAATTAAATCAACATTAAACTTTTTAAATGGCATGTACAACAAACAAATTTATCGGCTAATAGGGATAATACTTATAAAAAAATTCTGCAAGAGATGATTTCAGCCTTTTCTCCGTGGAGTTGAAAAAAAAAGAAGCAGATGAGTCGAGTTCATAGATTATTTTGGCCTTTTCAGATTGTTTTTAAATTTTTATCAGCAATAATTTTTGCTGCATATCAAAATTTTTTAAAGTATTAGACAAGTTGGTTGAGAGCAAGACCATAATCGGATGCAGTAAGGAAAGGTTGTTAAAACCGTTTTAAATCTAAACATTTTTTTTTAGTACAGACGAATGACTACACTATTTTAGGATGAGTTAGACCTGATATATCATAATACTTTCAAACCTAAACATTACCTGATGACGCCAAATCACCGGCCTCGAGCGTGCGGTCGTCTCCTCCAGTGAGCTCCTCGCGCTTGCAAGCAAGTCTCGGGGCCGGAGGGGGCCCCAGCAGGACCCTCCGATGCTCAAGTCAGTGGTCTGGGCATCAGCCACGAGCTTGAGGAAGCTCGAAAGAGAAAAAGATAGAGAGAGGACCAGAGAGGAGCTCTCTCTGTGAAAGCGTTTAGGAATGTTGAGTGTGTTACCTCCTCCCCCCTGGTCGAGGTCCCTCTTACCTTTTTATAAATGCCTGGAATCCGTGGGCTTGGGGCGTGATCACTTGTCAGAGCATTAATTGATGGCAGTACAGTTGAGCTTACCTTCATATGACGTGTCATGCTACAGGCCGTGTCCTGTCGGAGTTGGTGGTTGCAGGGCGTGGCCGATCGTTACGGTGCTTGCCAGACGTGTCCCCTACGTCACATCATTGGTTGTCCTGCGCAGACAGTGGTGATGGGTGATAAAGTTAGTCGTATGGGTCCCAAGGTACAGCCGTTGGGGAAGAAGGATGATGTTGAGTTGAAGCCAACTGTCCCTCGTAGAGTGTTGAGTATGGAGTGCTTGCGTGGCCCTGCTCATGCCCTTGGATGAGCTTGCATGGCACTGTTAACGGCGAGGGAGCTTGGCAGCTTGGAAGTGTCGTCCTTGGAGGTGTCGGCCGTTGGGGTTCGGCCTTGATGGTGTCGGCCATCGGGGTTCGGCCTTGGAGGGATTGGCCCTGGGGGGTCGGCCCTGGGAGGTCGGCCCTGGGAGGGGTCGGCCCAGGAGGGGTCGGCCCTGGGAGGTCGGCCCTAGAGGGGTCGGCCCAGGAGGGGTCGGCCTTGGAGGGGTCGGCCCTTGGGGGTCGGCGCCCCGAGGTTGAGAAGGAGAGCCAAGGCAAGATGCTAGCGACACTTCTTTCCATTAAATGCTCTTCAAGCCATTATAACCATTTCTGCACCATTAAAGGCTCCAGCCCATTGACTCGACCGAACATTAATGACGTAAGGTGGCCTTTGGGAAACCCACGCACACAACGTGACCTCTTATTCTCTTTCTTCGTTATGACGAGAGCAATGCCGTGGATGGGTGTTGGGAGCTGAGGCCAAAGGGGGGCTCCGTCAGTTTTCTTCCTTCATGATTCTCTAACGGCGTTGGATCAGCCATATCATTACCTAAGGTTAATTGATCGAGTTTAGATTTATACCTAAGTGTAAGTTGGTTGTCTAGTGTTGACTGAAATAAATTTTATCTTTAATTCTTAGTTAAGATACAATCCTAGAATTAAACCATTTATTTATGGCTAATGTTAACGTGTGCTAAAATAATAGAAATAAAAAAATAGAACTTAGGTGCGCAAACTATGCAGTTTTTATTTATTTATTTCTCTTTTATCTATCATTATATAATACTCTAAAAAAATGAAAAGAGATATGAAGAAATCCAATAAACCTCGCCTCAAGCTTTGTTAAAATAAAATAATAATAATAATAATAATAATAACTCCAATAGAAGTGATTTGCATCCCTGGATTATACAGCGAAATTGTGACATGAAGGCATCAAAATATACAAGACTTATGGCTAAGGAGTTTTTTTTTTCACATAATTGAGAGTATGGCTGATCTAGCAACATTATTATCCAGTCAATTATCTAGTAGGTGCTTCAGTTGAGTCATCTAAACAGGCTAGATCAATATTTAAATTTCATGAATTTTTTATTAATATTATCATTATTATTACCGTCGTTGCTATTATTAAGTTAGCATTGGATTTATGCTTTCCAATAAAGCTAAAAAGGCTAAGAACAGTTCACGCTACCTGAACGGCTGAACTTGAGTTCCCATAGAATAATGGCCGTCTTTTCTTTATAAAAAAAAACTCATTTTATTAAATGTCATATTTGGAGGCTTCACTATTTGGAAGTCCGGCTCTAAAATGGAGAAACGAGGAAGTCACGCCACCTCTTTTTTAACGGTTCACAATCGACCACAAATTTACTTTATCATCCTTTATTTGACCACTGATGTGGCTGATCATGCTCCATGGGCAATGGGTTAACAAACTGCATAATTTTTGAAGCCGAGCAATAATATGACAGCCGGTCTTGGCCTCGGGATCAGCTTCGGCCTTAATCTTGGCCTCGGCCTCGGCCTCGAGCACAACCTCGGCCTCGGTTCTGAGCACAGTTTCAACCTCGACCTCGGATCCGACTTCAGTTTCAATCTTGGCTTCAAGCATAGCCTCGGCTCTGGACCTGCTCTTGGCCTTTGGGTTCGACCTCGGAATCAGCCCTGAACTTCGTTCCCGGAAACCTAACAGATGCTCGAGCCGTCACGTAGCCCACTAACCCACTATCTCTAAGACCACGGGCAGTTACCGTTATTTACGACACACGTCTAGCAGTAATGCGCCCACCTACCACTTACGGAGCCACTTCTAACGGATGATGTGATCCAACGGTCATATACCAAGGGTAAGAGAGACCTCCGAACAGGTATAAAAAAACCCTTCACTCACAACAAGAAAGGGAAATCACTCTCTATTACTCTATCATCTCTAGAGCTGTTCTCTAAATCACTAACTAAAGCGTCGGAGGGTCCCCATGATAACCACCGGTCCGAGACTTTTGTTGCAGGTTTTCGGTTGAGGAGGACGGCCTTGCCATCCCATTGAAGATCCATGAAGCTCTTTTCTTACTCGAAGCTCGCTGGAAGTAATTTGGCAGCAACAGATTGGCGCGCCAAGAAAGGGCAGCACAGGTGAATGTTCATTCAACGTACCTGCTACCCCTGCAAGGAAGAAGATTGCAGTTACACGTGTGCAGAAGGCCTCTATCAGTCAGGCTGGGGGCACCTCCCCCGGGCTGAGCAGCCAGAGGCCGACCTCCCTGCTCCGCCCCCCATGCAGCCGCAGGTCAGCCAAATTGACTGGCTCGCCGCCCTGACCCAGCAAGTTCAAGATCTGATGGTGGTGGTTCAGGGGCTGCAAGAACAGTGCTCCGCCACTACGCCATTGCTACCTTCGCTCCCTATGCTCATCGCAAGGTATCATGGGGCTAGCCAGTCTCACAATGACAGGACTCCCCCGGAGCCCTTCCATCGCACATCTTCGAAACCCCGTCGCCGGGAAACCTCCAAACGGCCATGATCCCCTTCCCACCGCTCCGACCGCCTCCCCAAGCGGCATAGTTGGAAGGAACTTGCGCAGGTGCACCCTCTCCACTGGCAACCCTCTCTCCACTCCTCTTTTAAATCTTTGAGGGGAGATTCTGTCAACAAATGAATTGCTCATCGGGCCGAGCGACGGTTGGACGAGTATCATCAGCGGCTGGAGGAGCTCAGCCGCAGAATTACCAACCCTCATGGGGCGGACTACGATCACCGCTCCCCACTGTCTCGCCGTATTATGGAGGAACCGGTCCCATCCCGATTCCGTCTACCCCAGTTGGACTCATATGATGGGACCATAGACCCACTGGATCACCTGGAGAGTTACAAGGTCCTCATGCAAGTTTAAGGGGCCACAGACTCTCTCCTCTGCGTCGCTATCCCGGCAACACTTCGGAAAGCTGCGCATGCGTGGTATTCCAGCCAGCCCCTGCGCAGTATCAACTCCTTCAGGCAGCTGGAGTGATCCTTTCTGACCCACTTTGATGCATGCCGGAAGATCCCCAGGGTAGCTGATAGCCTATTTGCCATCCAGCAGAGGAGCGGCGAAACCTTGAAAGACTTCATAGCTCAGTTCAAGGAAGCTGCGCTTGAAGTCTATAATCTTGAGGATTCCATGGCCACTCTGGCCATGAAGCGGAGACTTCGTTCCTCCCGCTTCGCTTATTCCCTGGACAAGAAGCCTCCTAGCTCTTATGTCAAACTATTGAGTCGAGCGCAGAAGTATATCCACACTGACGAAGCAGATTTCTTCAGAAGGGAGGTCGACAAGGGGTCTATTTAGAAGCCAGCGCATCCGGAGCATACTGGAGCGCGACCTAGAAAGTTCGAGCCTCCTCCTCATCCAGACAACCAGCCTCGAGCCCTAGCACCCAAGGAGCACTTCACTCCGCTACTCGCCCCAATATCCCACATCCTGCTGAAGATCGAGGGCGAGCCTTATCTGCGGCGTCCACCTCTCATGAGGCCGGGAGTCCCCCGCAACAAGGACCTCTATTGTTGCTATCATCGAGACTACGGCCATGACACGGAGGACTACCGCCTGCTAAAGAAAGCCATTAAGGAACTCATTCAGCAGGGCCATCTGGGAAAGTTTATCCGAAGAGGAAATCCCACTGCTCTGGGCCTGTCGGCACCTCCTGAGGCCCAGATCAGTGTGGATAACACTTCGATAGAGAAGACCATGGCCATGATCTCCTGGAGGGCATGTAGCAACTCTAAAAGGCAGTGTGAGGATGGTGTAGACTCTGTAATTCCCTTTTTTAGAAGGGACTTAGAAGGGATGGACAACCCTAATGATGATAGCATCGTCGTGTCAATGATGATAGCTAAACATCCTATAAAGCGAATTCTCATCAATAGTGGAAGCTCAATGGATGTTCTTTCATATGAGGCATTTGTTCGAATGAATCTATCCTTTAACCTCCTTCGCCTGTGACCACTCCCTTGATGGGTTTCATAGGAGATTCTGTAAGGGTAGAAGGAAAATCACCCTCCCGATTATGGCCGGGATGGAACCGCGCCAGAGCATAGTCTTCATAAAATTCCTTGTTGTCCGAGTCCCCTTAGCCTACAATGCTATTCTTGGAAGGCCCGGCCTCAACCTCCTAGACACCATTATTTCTACAAAGAGTCTATTGGTACAGTTTTCTACCAACAAGGGAGTCGGGGAGATGCATGGGGAATAGAATTTGGTACCCCTCTGTTATCATACTGCTCCTAGCCCTCATGAGGTGATCGCTCTGCCGACATCCGAGCCGCTTGACCCAGTGACTCTGAGAAGAGGGAGAACCAGCTGAAAGCTTGCAGGCCTTCCTGCTGGGAGAGGACCCAACAAAGACAGTCCGTATTGGAACGCTTCTTCCTGCAGAAGTGAGAGATCGACTACTCACTTTCTTATGAACCAATGTGGACGTCTTTGCCTGGTCAGCCTCGGACATGCCGGGAGTGCCACCTGAAGTCATCACCCATAGACTTAGCATTGACCCAAAGAGTCGACTGATTCGGCAAAAGAAGAGGAGTTTCGCTCCCGAGAGGCAAAGGGCCATGGACGAAGAGGTCCGTAAACTGATCGCGGTGGGCCGCGTACGTGAGGCACATTACCCAGTCTGGCTAGCTAACATGGTCATGGTCCGAAAGACCAACGGAAGCTAGAGAATGTGTGTTGATTTCATCGACCTCAACAAGGCGTGCCCTAAGGACAGCTTTTCACTGCCCCGGATCGATCAACTGGTGGATGCCACGTTGGGCCATGAAACCCTTAGCTTCATGGATGCCTTCTTAGGGTACAACCAGATAAGGATGGACTCAGCTGACGAGGAGGCCGCTTCTTTCGTGACCGAGAAAGGTATCTATTGCTACAAGGTTGCCCTTCGGGTTGAAGAATGCAGGAGCCACATACCAGAGGTTGATGAATAAGGTCTTCAAAATCAAATCGGGCACAACATGGAGGTGTACGTAGACAACATGTTAACAAAAAGCGTCCATGCTGATACCACGTTGCTGACTTGTCAGAAACCTTTGACTACCTTCGCCGATACCAGATGAAATTAAACCCATGGAAGTGCTCCTTCGAGATCACAACAGGAAAATTCTTGGGCTTTATGGTGACACATAGGGGGATCGAAGCTAACCCTGAGAAGATTAAGGCCATCATTGACATGAGACCACCAAATAACAAAAAGAAAGTACAATGGCTCACAGGAAGGATAGTGATGCAGGGCGATATTCAAAACGCCTGCAACTCAAGAACGATCTAATCTGCGAGAAAAGAATTCGTCCAGGTTTGGTTCGAATCTTGACAAGAAAAGGGAAAAAATTTCGAATTTGATCACTCACAATCCGAAATTTAAAGGAAGAGCAATTGAATTTTCAATTCAATTGTTTTGAATCAGAAAAAGAAAACATTCATCTCCATTCAAGAAAAAAAAAAGGAAATCTAAAACAGCGTCTTTCTTCTCTGCCTCTGACGGCCGCCCAAAACCAACCTAAATAAAAGAGATAAAACCCTAACATCATAAGTTTAGAAAAATTACAACTATGCCATTAAAAACGAAAACAGGCCCAAAACTCCTATCAGACGAGCCCGGATGGCCAAAATCCACAGCAGCTCATTGCCAAGGCAATGACTTTGAATCAGCAGTCCGTTTCCATGTGACCAGCCAAGTTTGGGCCCAGTCCGACACAGAAAATTTCAAGCCCGTTTGTTCTGCAACCTCTTGGACCTTCGTAGATTATCTGGTGTGGTCTTCCCTGACGTGGCCTGCTGACTCTGGGATGCTGGTACAGGAACATCCAAGGACTGGTTCGACTGACCCGAACTCTGGTCCGAACTGATGTCCTCATCACTCTCCCCTTCCTCTGAAAAGCTTGACCTCAAGCTCGAATTCTCTCCTGCATAAGGGGTCAGATGCCGAATGTTGAACACATCCGAAATGAAGACATCATCTGGTAACTCAACCCGATAGGCATTGTCACCAAATTTCTCCAATACCTGGCATGGACCTATCTTCTTCGGCTTGAGCTTCGTTAAAGCTCCCTGTGGATACCGCTCCCTCGGTAAGTAAACCCATACCAAATCGCCCACTTCAAAGGACTGTTGCCGACGCTGCTGATCAGCTTTCGCCTTGTATTGGCGTAAGTCTGCTCCAATTTGGCTCTAACAGTCGCATGTATCTCCTGCAAGTCAGACACTCTATCTTCGACCTTCTGACTCACCTTCTCTGGCGACTCAACTGGCAGAACATCCAAAGGACCTCTTGGCAAGAACCCAAACAGTATCTGAAACGGAGCAAACCCTGTAGAACGGTTCACTGAAGAGTTGAACTCAAACTCAATCTTCGGCAAACACAAATCCCAGCTCCTGAATTCATGCACATTTGCCCGCAACAGATTACCCAAGCTACGGTTGACAACTTCAGTCTGTCCATCCGTCTGAGGATGATAAGGACTGCTGAATTTCAACTTTGTGCCCAACTTCTTCCACAGCTCTCGCCAGAAGTGTCCCATAAACTTGCTGTCCCTGTCTGACACTATGGATGCCGGTATACCAAAATGCCGAACCACTGAAGCAAAATATAAGTCAGCAACCTTTGACGCATCAAAAGTGGTTTTGCATGGCAAGAAACACGCCACCTTACTGAACCGATCCACAATCACCATAATCGAATCCAGTCCCCTTGCTGTCCGCGGCAATCCTACAACAAAGTCCATAGAAACATCTCGCCATGGTGCCTCTGGGATAGGTAAAGGCGTGTACATACCTTGGTTCGTGTCTGTCCCCTTCGACTCTTGACACAACCTGCACCTCTTCACAAAAGCCTTGACATCTCGGTCAAGACCAGGCCAATAAAACCGCTGCCGAATCAACCAGGCTGTTTTATCCCTTCCGAAGTGACCCTGGTTATGCAGTTCCTGGATGATCAACACACGAAGAGACGTATCAGGAACACATAAGCAGTTACCTCGAAACAAATATCCATCATGGAGAACGAAATCAGTTCGCTCCCCCGCCTCAATTTTGGCCAAAATCCCTTGAAGTGCTCATCCACACGAATGTCCTCCCTTACACTCTCAAAGCCGAGAGTGTACACATGCATAGCGCCAATCAACAAGCTCCGCCTACTCAAAGCATCAGCCACTCTATTCAACGTACCAGACTTGTGCTTGATGCTGAAAGTGTATTCCTGCAAGGCACTCACCCACTTCGCATGCCTTGAACTCAGTTTATGCTGACCCTGTAAGAACTTCAGCGCCTGATGGTCTGAATACAGTACAAACTCCCGCTGAATCAAGTAGTGGCGCCAATGCTGCAAGGATCTCACAATGGCGTACAATTCCAGATCATAAACCGAATAAGCCAGTTTAGCTCCTCCCAGCTTCTCACTGAAGTATGCGACTGGTCTTCCTTCCTGGTTAAGCACTGCCCCAATTCCAGTCTTCGAAGCATCACAATCCACCTCAAAAACTCTATCAAAATCAGGAAGAACCAATAAAGGAGCTTCGGTCAATCTGACTTTCAGCCCATCAAATGCCTCCTGTGCGGCATCATTCCACCCGAATCTGGCTCCCTTCAACAATTCCGTTAAAGGTGCAGCCAGCTCACTATACCCCTTGACAAACCTGCGATAAAACCCTGCAAGACCCAAAAAGGATCTCAATTCTGTCAAGGTTGAAGGTACTGGCCATTCCACAATTGCATGCACCTTATTCCTATCTGGGAGAATCCCCTCTCCAGTCACAACGTACCCCAGAAAAATTAGTCTCCCAACCATCCAAATGCACTTCTCTGGGTTAGCAACTAACTGGTTCTCACGTAACACTGACAAAACCTGTGCCACATGGCCCACATGCTCTTCGGCTGTCCTGCTGTATATCAAAATATCATCAAAGTAGACAACCACAAATGAGCTAAGAAATGGACGTAAAACCTGGTTCATTACGCGCATGAACGTGCTCGGCGCGTTTGACAACCCGAATGGCATTACCAACCATTCATACAGCCCTTCCTTAGTCTTGAAGGCTGTCTTCCATTCGTCTCCAGGCTTCATCCTTATCTGATGGTACCCACTCTTCAAATCAATCTTCGTGAAGACCTTAGCACCACTCAACTGATCAAGCATGTCGTCCAACCTCGGTATCGGGAACCTGTACTTCACAGTAATTTTGTTAACCGCGCGGCTGTCGACACACATGCGCCACGTACCATCCTTCTTCGGTACCAAAAGGGCTGGCACCGCGCACGGGCTAATGCTCTCCCGTACGAACCCCTTGTCCAAAAGTTCTTGGACCTGCCTCCTCAATTCCTCATGCTGTTGCGGTGTCATCCGATAATGAGCCTTATTCGGCAACACTGAGCCCGGAATAAGGTCAATGCCGTGCTGAATATCTCGGAGAGGTGGTAATCCAGCCGGTAGCTCCTTTGATACAACATCTCGGAATTCCTCCAAGATAGACACCAACTCCTCAGGAATCATATTTGGCCTTTGCTCCTCTTCCACGCCGAAGTCTCCTGACTTGCTCACCAAAGCAAAACAAACATCCTCTCCATCCAAACTCGCATCGAATTCTGTGCTTGGTAAACAAATTACTGTATTCTGTCCACTCACTTCCTGAAGCGGCTTCAAAATAACTTTCCTCCCATCTGGACGCAGCATATAACTGTGGGTGTACCCGTTGTACACTGCCCTGTTATCAAACTGCCACGGACGCCCCAGTATGATGTGAGTAGCATCCATTGGAACAACATCCGCCTCAATAGTTGTCTCGAAATGAGGACCAAAACACAGTGACAACTTACACCTTCGGCTGACCTGAATGTCTGCATTTCGGTTCACCCAACCGAGCTTATATGGATGTGGGTGAGGGTCTGTCTGCAACCCCAGCTTCTTCACAGCCTCCTCTGCTATCACATTCTCCCAACTGCCGGAGTCTATGATAACACGACATGTTTTGCCAGCCACAAAACATTTCGTTGTGAAGATGTCATGCCGACGCCAATCTCATCTGATCTCGGCGCCAGACACATTCTTCGTATCACCAAGCTCTCCCCTTGAATATGGTCCGGATCAATAACACACAGCTCATCATTAAATTCCTCATCCTCAGGGAACTCTCCTCCATTTTCGTCCTCCATATAATCCTCCATATACAACTGAGCTCGCGCCTTGGGGCATTCATTGGCATAGTGCCCCAAATTCTGACACCGATGGCACCGAATGTTAGCCCTGTTGCTGCCCACTCTCGCCTGAGAACCTGAGGTTCCATTCGACCCTGTTGGTCTTGGAGGTACTGATGCCTGCGGCCTCGCTACTGGAGGCATAAATTTGCCCCCTGAATTCTGCCCTGAACTCTGGCCCGTAGTAAAACCCCCTCTGCTCTGAAACCCCCTGTTTCTCATCAAGCTCTTTTCCACTGCCTGAGCCCTCATATGCGCATCTCCTACGCTATCAATTCGATGCACAGCCAGTGCATCTTGGATTGGCAGCCGCAAGCCATGAAGATACATGGCTATCAATCTCGGTTCAGCCTCAATCAACCGATTTCGTGCAACCAATCGATAAAATTCAGTTGTGTACTCCTCGACGCTCCGACTACCTTGCGTCAAACCATGCAACTTCGAATACAAAATCTGCTCATGGTTCGGAGGCAAAAACTCCCTGTTCATCTCCTGCTTTAGCGCTGCCCATGACGCTAATGGAGGTCTCCCATCCATATATCTACGATAGTGCTGCGCATGCCACCAAGCAGCAGCCCTATCTCTGAATCGAATTGTGACAAGCGGTACCTGCTTGTCTAAGGGCACCTCCTTCAGACGAAAAACATCATCGACCTGAAGGGTCCAATCAACATACTCGTCTGGGTTAATTCCTCCTTTAAACTCTGGAATTTCGACCCTGAAGCCTGCTTCCCACCGATTCTGATTTTCGAAATAGGGAGGTTGATCGACATACCTTGGAAGTCCAACATCAGGCCTCTGTTGCCCTCTTCGAATTGGTGGTGCCTCCAGATTTTCGAAACCCCTCTCCCTACCTCATCAATTTCATCACGCTCCTCCACTCGAAGGGGTTGGGCACGATTTGCACCTCCAGCCGCGCCATCATCGCCTGCATGGTTTGCATCATCTGTTGCATCACCTGGTGCTGGTCTCGCATGGCGTCTTGCATAGCATCTCTCACGGCGTCTCTCAGGGATTGATCGTTGTTCTTCTGCTCCATTGGATCAAATTTCTCCCTCAAGGCGGTAATTGGATCAAGGCTCTGATACCAAGTTGATGCAGGGCGATATTCAAAACGCCTGCAACTCAAGAACGATCTAATCTGCGAGAAAAGAATTCGTCCAGGTTTGGTTCGAATCTTGACAAGAAAAGGAAAATTTGAATTTGATCACTCACAATCCGAAATTTAAAGGAAGAGCAATTGAATTTTCAATTCAATTGTTTTGAATCAGAAAAAGAAAACATTCATCTATTCAAGAAAAAAAAGGAAATCTAAAACAGCGTCTTTCTTCTCTGCCTTCTGACGGCCGCCCAAAACCAACCTAAATAAAAGAGATAAAACCCTAACATCATAAGTTTAGAAAAATTACAACTATGCCATTAAAAACGAAAACAGGCCCAAAACTCCTATCAGACGAGCCCGGATGGCCAAAATCACAGCAGCTCATGCCAACGGCAATGACTTTGAATCAGCAGTCCGTTTCCATGTGACCAGCCAAGTTTGGGCCCAGTCCGACACAGAAATTTCAAGCCCGTTTGTTCTGCAACCTCTTGGACCTTCGTAGATTATCTGGTGTGGTCTTCCCTGACGTGGCCTGCTGACTCTGGATGCTGGTACAGGAACATCCGGCTCACAGGAAGGATAGCCACCTTTAGTCGTTTTCTAGCAAGGTCAGCAAAAAGGTGTCTGTCCTTCTTCAAAGCCTTGCACAAAGTTGACACTTCGACTGGACGATGGAGTCTCAGGAAGCGTTCGAGGGATTGAAGAAGTTCTTATCCACCCCACCTTTGCTATCCAAGCCAAGAAAGGAGAAGAACTCTTCCTTTTCCTCGTTGCATCCCCCGAAGTAGTGAGTTCCGTGCTCGTCCACGTCGACACCGATTATACACAAGCAAAGTGTTTCACGATGCAGAGGTCAGGTATTCTAATATCGAAAAGATTATATTTGCACTAATCGTCTCTACTCAGTGCCTCAGACCATACTTCCAAGCATACCCGATCGTGGTAGTCACGGATCAACCACTCAGGGCAATTCTCTCTCATCCTGACACCTTCAGCCGACTAGCAAAGTGGGTAGTCAAGCTGGGAGAATTTGATCTATCATTTCGACCTAGGTCGGCCATGAAGTCTCAGATCTTGGCGGATTTCCTGGTCGAATGCACCTGGACAGAGGAGCAACTGGAAGAACCTCATGCAAACCCTTCGGACACTACAACCGAGGGAAGGGGGGAGGACTGGATCCTTCACATAGATGAAGCGTTAAATTCTCAAGGTAGTGGGGCAGGCCTTGTCTTAGTAAGTTCGGATGGCATTGTGACCGAGTATGCCCTCCACTTCCTCTTCTCGGTCACAAACAACCAAGCTGAATATGAAGCTTTGCTATCAGGAATGAGGCTGGCACAGGAACTTGGGTTAAGATGCTTCAGAGTCTTTACCGACTCCTAGCTCATCTCTGGTCAGATCAGGGGAGAATATGAGGCTCGAGATCCTATAATGTCCCGCTACTTGAATATGGTGCAATCACAAGCATCTCCCTTTACTCATTTTAGCGTCAGCTACATTCCCGAGGAAAGAATGCCAGAGCTGATGCTTTGTCCCGGCTAGCCACTTCGGCAGACGGAACCTTGGGGGAGACCCTATGTAGAACATCTGGAAACCCCAAGTATCGACGTGATAGAAGAGTCCTTACCAATCAATCAAGATCCTTCCTGGATGGACACTTATGTCCAGTACCTCACTAACGACACTCTCCCAATCGATCCCGCTGAAGCTAAACTATTCAAATGGCGAGCATCCAAGTTTCTTGTACTTGATGGATAATTGTATCGCAGGTCCTTCTCATACCCTCTCCTCAAGTGTGTTGGTCCCGCGGATGCTGACTACATCCTCTGTGAGATCCACAATGGTATTTGTGGAAACCACTTGGGGGCAGAGCACTATCACACAAGGCCTTACGCCAAGGCTATTACCAGCCTACCATGCGAGGCGATGCAACCGAGTTGGTTCGGAAGTGTGATAGCTACCAGCGGTATGCCAACATCCAATGGCTGCCAACATCTCAGCTGAGCCCTCTATCAGCTCCGTGGCCCTTCGTCCAGTGGGGGATGGATATTTTGGGGCCATTTCCTCCAGTTTCGGGTTAGAGAAAGTTTTTGCTCATTGTCATAGACCATTTCACCAAGTGGATAGAAGCTGAAGCACTCACCAAAATTACCAAAGCCAAGGTGAGGACTTTCTTTTGGAAGTATGTTATTTGTTGGTTTGGGCTACCCCATACCCTTATTACCGACAATGGTTGACAATTCGATAATGCACCCTTCTGAGAGTTTTGTGCCGAATTGGGTGTGTGCCAGAAGTTCACCTCTGTCGGTCATCCTCAATCAAATGGAGAGGCCGAAGTGAAAAATCGAACCATCCTTCAAGGACTCAGGACATGCCTGGATAACTTTAAGGGAAGATGGGTGAAAGAGCTCCCAAATGTGCTATGGGCGTATCACACGATACCATGAGTCCCCACGGGAGAAACCTCCTTCAGTCTCGTGTTTGGGTCGAAGGCCGTCATTCCGGTAGAAATTGGCACTTCTAGTCCTCGAATACAATCATACGATGAGGAGAACAATCCAAGCCAGTTGCGAGCCAACCTTGACCTTGTTGAGGAGGCCCGTGATCAAGTGCGACTCAAGATGGCAGCTTACCGCCAAAGAATTGCAAAGTATTACAACGCCCGAGTTTGTCCCAGAACATTCCTTCCGGGAGACCTGGTCCTCAGGCGAGCCAAAGTCTTGAAACCCACTAAAGGAGGCAAATTGTCACCCAATTGGGAAGGGCCTTATCGAGTTACTGACGCACTTCATCGTGGCATGTACTAGATCAAAGAATTGGACGGGAAGCCACTCCCTCGCACCTGGAATGCGGACAATCTCCATCGGTATTACCAGTAATGTACACTGACATCACAGACTTGATCATGCCTGTCTAGTGGAAATGTGCTTACTTCTTTTTACTAACGAAAGCATCCTTGAGTAATCAAACTTTTTCAGCTCAAGCCTGACTCTGCGTCGGCACTCAAGCCCGACTATGCGTCGGCACTCAAGAAGCCAATTTAGCATCGGCACTCAAGCTCGACTCTACGTCAGCACTCAAGCCCGATTACGCATCGGCACTCAAGAAGCCACTTTCGCGTCGGCACTTAAGCCTGACTCCACGGTGGCACTCAAGCCCGACTACACGTCGACACTAAAGAAGTCACTCTCGCGCCAGCCTCGATCTCAACCTCAATTCGTGAACTTTGGCCTTGACTTCTTTCATATCTTGACCTCGTCCAGATGTCAAGTCTCGACTTCAATCTCAACCGACTCATGTCTCGGCTATAACCTAGCTCGTTTCGGCTACTACGGAAGCAAAGTATTAATAAGAAATAGCCAAATTTCAAAAGATAATTCATTGATCATGAAAGGTTTACAAAATTTCCGACTTCAGTCGGACTTCATTACAAGGAAAAATCAAAAAACAAAAAGAAAGATGTTCAAGGCTCAGCAGATGCTGGGTTGTTGTCGAAGGAAGGATATTCTGCTGGTGTTTCCTCCATTGCCTTGTTCGGCTCCAAGTCGTCGAGACCTTCTAAATGGTAGATTCTTTCCATCTTAGCCTTGCAATCTCAGAAGCCCAGGTTGTAGGCATAGGTGGTGGCTTCGACTAGCTCTTCACCAAAGCTAGTAGACTGCTGGAAGATCTCCACGGCCTCGGCGGCCCTTTTTTCTGCTATAGCCACCCTCTCTTCGGCAGCTTGTGCGGCCGCCATCTTCTCGGCCACTTGCGCATCAGAGCGATGGGTGATTTCCTCAGCATTTTTTGCTTGCTCCTCAGCTGCGCTTATTTGAATGTTGGCGGAGTGTAGCCTGGTCTGATACATCAATAAATCTGACTCCGCCTTTTTATTTTTCTCCTCGGCGGCTCGTACCACCTCTAAGGCCTCCTTGGCCCTTTCTGCCTGGGCCTGTTTCTCGGCTTGGGCCACCTCCAAGGCCTCCTCGGCCCTCTCTGCCCGTGCCTGCTCTTCAGCCCTCCCAGCTAAGGTAGCTTCCAGTGCCTTCTCGGCTTCCTCTGCATGGGCCTGAGCTCGGCGGGCTTCTTTGTATGAATGGCTGAGGGTGACCTCGGCCTGGGAAATGATGCTTTTTACCACGGCCAAAGAATTCATTGCCTGCATAAGAGTCGCTGTCAAGGAGAGGCCAAAGAAAATTCTTAAACAACGAAACTTTATAGCGAAGTAATACTTACCCAAAGATGAGCCATAAAGGCATCACGGAAGAAGGAAGAGGTCCCCTGGTTTTGGAGATCTCTTTAGAGTTTGGGTGTGCACACTCACGCCATCAACCGCTCCGCCCAGCGGCCATTGTGCTCCAGAATGGACCTAAAGGAGGTTTCGGCGATCTCATCCTCAGCAGCTCTAGTCGGCGCTGAAGTCAAAGGCATCGTGGCAGGGGCCGGTGGTACCCAATCTTCCGTCGGCACTGTAGCCCTTGGCTCTTCGGTTGTCGCCTCTTTTGCTGGCAGAGCAGCCTCCGAAGCCGGTCCCGCAGTCGGTACGGTTGGCTCCACTTCGGGAATGGCAGGCAGCGTTGATGGCTGGTTTTTAGTCCTCAGCTCCTCTGGGGGTGTATCAGTGGTGAGATTGATGTGAGCCTCCCGATCCACTCAGGGCTTGCGGATGAGCGGAGTTGGGGACCGAGACGGGATCGGCGATGGTGATCGAGGCCTTTTCCTTGACTCTTCGGCCTCTTTAGTTCTTTCCGAGGCCCCTTCAGCCTCGACTTTCTTTTTGGCCTTTGCTTTAGCCCTCTTCTCGGCGGGGGCCCCATCCACTTGGGCTCTCCTTTCCTTGGCCGCAACCCTTCTTACTACTTGGGCCGGCGGTAGCATATCTACACAAGTCAGAAAGGAATTAGTAAAAAAAATGAAGAGCGGGAGAAGATGAGGTGGGTCATGGCTGCTCACCACCAGTTGGAATGAGGCCTGCAAGCCGAAGGTTCTTCTCGACCAAGAGCTGGTTACATCGAGTGATGCCGACAGTCAGTAGCTACCCGAATGCCACTTAGTCCCTTAGAAGTACGGAGGAATCTTTATTTAGGTCAGTGTTTGGTGTTCCCCAGACCCCTCTCACCATCTCAATATCAACAAAGAAAAACCTATCTTTCCACCCCTTGACGGACTTAGGAAGATGAAGTTTGAGGGCTCTAGTTGGTCTGGGAGCGAAGGACCACTACTCAGCTTGTTTGCGAAGGGTGTAGAAGCTCCGGAAGAGGAAAATCCTAGCTTCTATCCCCTGAAGGTGATACAGCACTAGGAAACCCACAATAGTCCGAATGAAATTCAGAACTAGTTGTGCCGACGCCAAAGAATACCTATCTAACAGATTAAGGACGAAGAGGTGAAGAGGTAGCCGAAGCCCAGCCTTGAAGAAGGCTCGTATAAGGCAACTTTCCCGGGACGGAAGGAAGTCACCCTATCTTCGGGAGTGGGGCAGAATAAGCGGATGCCGATGGGAAGGCTATACTTAGCCCTAAGGTTAACGATTTCTTGGGCGGTCATGGTGGAGGCAGTCCACTCAAGGGACTCCCTCACGGCGGAAGAAGATGGGCCAGCGATGGCCGAATGGCGCCAGGTAGGGGCCCGACCAGCGGCCGGGCGACTCCCAATCGGAGATCATCCGATAGCTCGTCGCTATTCCAGCAGAACCCTATCGGGAGAGGAAGACGACCAACTACGTGCTGGGGAGGAGGAAGGTTGTGTGGGATCGGAGGAATAACCCCCAGAATCAGAAATGGAACAAGGAAGGGATGAAGACATGAAAACAAGGATGAACTGACCTGGAGGAAGAATCAAAAAGCTGAGAATCAGGACAAAAGGCTCGGGAAGAAGAATTGAAGCAGGGAGGTGAACGGATGCTCAGAGAGATTTAGGCTGGGAAGAATGGTAGGAGCAGTAAAAGTGAAAAGACGAAGGACGGGGACGACTCCCCCTTTTAAAGCCTACCATTTCAAATCATCCCGCCTGGTTCAGAGTGGTCACATGCCATCCCCCAACTGGAGAAGACGTTTTGGCATTTCGGCAACCACCCAAGGCGTAGGACGCGAGGGGCGTGACCAATGATAAGACAGTGGTGACTTCACCGCAATGATGGTGCCCGCTTTTTATAGTTCCGTACTCGAGGAGGATCCCCCTCTATCCCAATGGCAGGACAGCGGTGGTGTTGCAGCATCTAATGCCTCGACATTAAAGAAGCGTGGCCTTCGGGGGCACGTGCCCTCGTAGCAGTGCCAGCGTACGAAGATCAGCCACCAGTGATATTACGCCCCTTTTTGCTGGTGGTTGTGCACCCACCCATCTTAAGGACGGAGGGGCATCTGATGTGGCTGATCACGCTCCACAGGAAATGGGTTAACAAACTACATGATTTTCGAAGCTGAGCAATAATAAACAGCTGGTCCTGGCTCGGGATCAGCTTCGGCCTCGGCCTTAATCTCGGCCTCAGCCTCGGCCTCGAGCACCGCCTCGGCCCTCGACAGCCTCGACCTCGGCCCCGAGCACAGTCTCAGCCTCGGTCGTGGCACCGAGCACAGTCTTAGCCTCGGCCTCGGATCCGACTTTAGTTTCAATATTGGCTTTGAGCATAGCCTCGGTTCTGGACCTGCTCTTGGCCTCTGGGTTCGACCTCGGAACCAGCCCTGAACTTCGTTCCCGAAAACCTAACAGATGCTCAGAGCCACCACGTGGCCCACTAACCCACTATCTCTAAGACTATGGGCAGTTACCATTATCTACAGCACACGTCTAGAAGTAATGCGCCCACCTACCACTTATGGTGCTACTTCTAACGGACGACATGATCCAACAGTCATACACCAAGGGTAAGAGAGACCTCCAAACATGTATTAAAAAAACCCCCACTCACAACGAGAAAGGGGAATCACTCTCCATTACTCTATCGTCTCTAGAGTTGTTCTCCAAACCACTAACTAGAGCGTCGGAGGGTTCCCGTCGGAACCACCGGTCCGAAACTTTTGTTGCTGATTTTTGATCGAAGAGGATGGCCCTGCCATCCCATTGAAGATCCACGAAGCTCTTTTCTTACTCGACGCTCGCTGGAAGTGATTTGGCAGCAGCAACCACAATTATCCTTTCATCCTTTACCTTGCTGCAAGGAACAGTATAATTGAATGTAAAACAATCACAAGTGTGGAGAAAATAGTTGTAAGCAAACAGCATATAAAATGTGTAATGAGTGCCCTGGGTTATATAGCAAGGACTAAATACTAAATGATATATTAGTATATAATCGGCACAATGCAAGGATATAGTTCTTTTCCTCTATTTCTTTTTTGAAATGTAGTGTCATTATATGACAAATTATACTAAATAGATGGCATGAACAACCATGTATCTATGGCACATTAGGCACTGAATTGTAATGGCTAAGCAAAATTTCCATCATTAGAACTGATATCTACATGACAAATACAAAAACTTTGCATAAATTAAACCTTTGTGCAAAAACTCTTCCTCATTTATAGTGACTCCGTATGATGTATGGGGTAGGATTTTTTCTTCTTTGTTTAATTATACTTGAATTCAATGTAGCAATGTAACAACTTAATCAATAAAAGGATTCAAGGGCCATGTTTTTGTTAAACAATAAGCAATGAATTCAATGATGACAAGCACGTTAATACTGCTATCATTAACATCTATTTCACATTAAATAATAAACTTTAATGATGACTATGCTGGTTATCTTAAATTAATTTTGAAATATTTGCAGAAACTAGATATGGATCACATCGCATATCTTAAAAATTTTTATTTAGCGATCTATACCCATATTAATTTAATAAAAAAAATAAGAAGATTAATAAATTGACCATCGCCGAATATCTTGAACTCTACCAACACCACCTTGGAATCCAAATCCTTTCGATCACCACGGATCTCTTCAAACATTCTTCAAATTATGATGAACACAAATGAGTGAACATTTTTGATTTGGGTTAAGATCACATAACTGAATTTTTTTGTCACTTTGTATTCTCAATATAAGATAAAGTGAAAATGAAGAAGAAAACTTTCTATGGGTGATGGGAATTATCTTACGATATTTTTCTCTATGAATCTTATATTCCAAGAGAATAATAACTATCATCATTTTTTAATTAATTAATTAATTAATTAAAATTTAAAATAGCTTTTAACTTTTGAAGATTACTTTAAATTTAAGATAACTTTCAACTTTTGGAGATTACTTTAATGTGGGTTGATAAGAGAAAAAATCTTTCTCACAATCCCATATATCTATCCAACAACCCATTATTGGTTTCTTTGATATCTTTAACGTGGGATGATATGAGAGAGAGAAAAGCTCTCCCACGATTCCATATATTTTTTCAATACCAATTCCATATATTTCTTCAATAAATAAAATAACTTCTGCATGCACCCTCCTTATGTAATATGCCTACGATGTGTTCTCTAGCACATCTATAATTTTTAATTTAAAATAATTTTAATTTATTTTAAATAATTATATTATTTAAAATAAAAAGTAATCCAATTAATTTTTATATAAAAATTAATTTTTAATTTTTAATTTTAAATTAATAATTCAATCCAATATATCATAAAGTTCACATAATTTAATGGAGCCATTTAGAGGAACTATTGACATTATAATTTTAAGCTCCAATAATTTTGATATTTAATTAACACCTTAATTAAAATATAAAAATTATTAATTTTAAATTACTCCACTAAAAATTTAAAATTACACTCTTAAAATTATAAAATTAATTATATTCAAAAGAATTTGAATTATCTATTGATATAGTCACTACATATAAATTAATCCTTCATAAACGGTTCATAATTAAAGCTAAGTATTTTTCGTTAATCTCTTTAATTATATCTTTCTCTATAAGTACCATTAATTCTAAAATAAATAATATATTTATGATCTAATCATAAATTAAGCACTCTTATTATTCAAGCCCCAATCAACACTTTAAAAACCGTTCATTTGACTTTTTTACAAAGGAATGAATTGTATCTTATATATTAATATTTCTGATTATTTATGCTATTATATTTTAACATATCAAGAATTTGACACTATATTTTGTATCATTATTTGGTATATCAAAAAATATAATATAATAAATAGGAGTCTATTAATTACTCAGAATTAAGATCGATTCATCTATGACCATCATTAATTAATTTTGAATGTTCTAATCTAATAATAAAATTTAATAGCAATTTATAATTAATCACATTTCAGTCTTATATAATTAAATTATATAAAGTACTTTCATTCCTATAATCTCATTATCAACAATCCGAATAAGATCATTTCATTCAAAATGTAATGAATCATACTAATAATGTTAAATTAAAGATTTTAACTTTAATTTATAATTACAAATAATTTATATATAATATTTAAGGTCATAATTAAATAATTTAAGGATTTTTGATATTTATAAAGCATCAAAACATGCATGCAAAAATAATATTAAAAAATTTCTTAAATTAATTGATAAAATAATACATCTTATTTATTTATGGACACATATCCCAATAGACTAAGTATATAATATTAATATTTATATGATGAATAAAGAATTCTGCACAAGCTGAGCCTTTATTTTAGACATGTATACTAGCATATTATAAAATGATGTGTGAATATAATTATTTTTTTCTTTTTTTCCAACTAATTTTGAAATTCAATATTGCAATGTACTCTTATCATTAATACCCACATCACTATTGTTAGCATCCAACCAATAAATAAAGAAGATTACATAAGCTAAGCCTTTATGCAAACACCGTGGTATGATTTTTCTACTTGTTATAATTGTTCTTTAATGCTAACGTCTAAACATTGAATTAAAAATTTTGCAATATAACAATGTAATATATTATCATAAATAGAACGTTGAAATACTTAAATTTTTGTTTGTATAATAAATAATAAATTTTAATGATGGCCGAACACATTATTACTAATATTATTAATATCTACTGTATATTAAGCAACAAACTTGAAAAATGGTAATACTAATATTTATATAGTGAATGAAGAAATCTATGTAAGTTCAATCTCTCTCTTTATCTCTCTAGATATGTAATAGATAATACAGGACCAAGAATGATCAACAAATTACAATCCCGCTATGTAGAACATGCCTTTCGATGACTACAACTTGGTTCTTTATTTGGCTATAATTTGATGGTTATTGCTAACATGGTCAATTTACTTTTACTCTTCTCACATGATTAGATTTGGTTTCACACAAACTTAGTTTGTTTCATACACATTTATATTTTTTTAATAGATAATTTGCACATCTCAAGAACACAAAATATCTATCCAAGTAAAGGATCTCTCCTATTAGTATTCTTTTTCAACCCCTATATAATATTTGAGTAATCTATTCTTTTGTTTTGTAAATGTGTTTTCATGCATGGTTGCACACAATAACGCTATCAAGAACTTATCAATAATATGTCTTTTATTTATGGTTTTCATTTAACTCGATTCCAACCAAAGTCTGTCAGTATACTTATTTCAAGTGAGGGTGCAAACTAGCACACTTACTAAAGATGTTGAGAGTTAGGTACTAAGAATTTGGGTTCCAATCCCACCTTCACCCAAATTTTGCTAGGAATTCTCCCATCTTAGAATTTTTGAAAAAAGGGTTCAAGCAAGACCTAGATCCAAATTTTGGATATAATCTAGAGCAATAGATTTGAAGCCATGGATATGGATCCAGACATTATTTGAATCGAAAGAGATATTTACTAGAGTCCAACCTATATTATGTGAGTAATGTTTAAAAAGCTTATTGATAATAATTCTTTTTCTGGGTCCCTTGTTTTGGTAGCAATTTATCTTTTAACTCTATGACTTATAATCAAAATAGGGTACATAAGAATAAGCATAAGTGTGTGCAAAAAACAAGGCACAAGTGTGTACATAATACAAAATACAGACTAAAAACTGAATGAATATGGGTATAGACCAACTACCAAAAAAGGCCAATCAAGAATCAAGGGTTGGAACGTTGTTTCAACGACACATTGAAGAAAGAAAGAAAACTTAACACCTTATCCTTTGTTTGCTTACAATTTTATGTTTAGCCCTATAGAGTTAGCATTTTATGTCAAATCCTAATGCATTTAAGTGACTATATCATCACACACTTATTGTATGTGTCCATATATAATTGATGTGGCATAAAATAAGTGCCTAGTCAATGCGTAATGTGAGAAGCAAAGAAAAATCCATCAAGCATGCCCCCGAAAAGAGGGATCAAAGGACATGCAATGCCCAACCCTCGATGTCAAATGATTAAGATAAGTCCTAGAACTTAGAAGGGGTTCTGACTAATCCTAGCACCTTACAACTAGTAGAGGTCATCACCTAAGATATATTCAACATGCTCATGCAACATGTTAAGAACCTAACCATCTTGATGCAAAACTGTCCTACAAGGGTTAGGCCAAAGAAAGATATAGGGAGTGTATCTGTAGGCCAAATCATAACTCATGGAATAAGCAATCTCGCCTACCACAAGTTGAGGTATGTTGGCCCCTATTGATTTTGATGATTCCAAAATAATTAAGATTAAGTTTGTTATGAAAATTAAGAATAATGCAGGGACGTACAAATATCGTACAAATGAGTCAAATCTAACGAAATTTTATTTGTTACATGGTAACTTATTTTCTCTTATCTTGAATATAGCTAAATGATTCAGTCTTCCCAGGGCATTTGCATGACTTCATGAGCTAGCTAGCTAGCTAGCTTGTTTTTCCTTTTAGCTACCTGGACTTGCACTCCTTGCTAACTACTTTTGCCTAGGGAATGCTGGCCGAATGGTTGGAGAAATAAGTTAGCTAGTTAGCTAACTCTCCTCCACTCTTAGTTAACTAAAGAGCTAACCTATTTCATGCAGAATTCTCTTGGCCGAACAGTCTTTGGATTTAGTTAGCTGAGAAGCTAACTCCCTCCTTCATGGCGTGTGGAAGCTTGTTGCAGTTAGCTAAGAAGCTAACTATTTCATTTCATTTTCTTCCTTGGCTGAATGATGGTTGAAAAGAGTTAACTTGAGAGCTAACTATTTGTTGCAGCTTTTCTCCTTGCCGAATGACATTTAAATTAAGTTAGCTGGAGAGCTAACTACTTTGCAATTGAAGCTAACCATTCTCTTTGTAGATCTTTCAAAACCATGTGGATGAGGAAATAAGCTAGCTGGAAAGCTAGCTACTCCTTTGGGCGCACCATGAAATTCAAATCAAGTTAGCTGGGAAGCTAACTCCTTTCTCTCTTGGGCATGTGAATGATGGATTCAGTTAGCTAGGAAGCTAGCTACTTTTTATCATGATGCATTTAACTTTTCATCTAGTTAGCTGGAGAGCTAACTATTCTATTTTTTCATCTCACCCAGCCGCATGAATTTAAATTCAGTTAGCTGAATAGCTAACTACTTTTCTCTTGATGCATGAAACTTTTCATCTAGTTAGCTGAAGAGCTAACTACTTTAACAAATTCTCATCCTGGCCGCATGGTTTCACTGTCTGAGTTAGCTGGAGAGCTAACTACTTTTTTTTCCTGGCTTCATGCACTTTTGAAATAGTTAACTAGAAAGCTAACTATTTTTATCTGTGGCAGAATTTTTTCATCTCCAAGCCGTGCACTTGTCAAAACAAGTTAGCTATAGAGCTAACTAGTTTTTCTGGAAGCTAATCCTAGCCGTATGCATGAAGGGAAGAGTTAGCTTGAGAGCTAACTGCTTTTTTTCCTTCTCATGGCTGATTTCTTCCTCTTGCCGTGGAGCTTTGCTAGATAGCTAGCTGGATTTGTATGCTAGCTAGCTTGGAGCCTTTTCTTTCTTCTTCATAGCCAGACGTCTTCAAAGAAGCTAGCTGAAAATTAATTCCAGCCAACCACCACTCTGCACTCTTACATGCTCTCTCTCTCTCTTTAATTATATTTCATTCTCATGATTACTGACTTTTGATCTTTTGGTGTTTGACAGAGATTTCTTCATCAAAGGATTAAATGCAATCAATGCTTGGGGAAATAATCTCAAACGGTTACATTTTTCTTCCGTTTTAATTTCCTCTTATTACCAATGTATCTAACGGACATTTTTTTGGTTTAAATAGCTGAGATCAGAGGAACACAATGACGAATCTAAAAAAAAAAAAAGAGAAAGAAATCAAGAAAGAGAGTGTTCATTGCATATTTTTTGGAGTGTTGGAAAGCAAGTTCTTGTGCATTGAAGTTGACAAATCTCAATCACTGCTCAAGTCGTCCAGATCCGGTAAAGCATTCAAAGCTTCAGCTACCTCGAGATCCACATTCATTGCTGAAGATTTGCTTCAAATTTGTAAAGTATTCTTTGAATATTTGCTCAAGTTAGGAGCTATCTGTTATCTTTCTGAAATTTCTTGTAATAGGGTTAAGGATAACCCTAGATTGTTGATTGGCTTCCTTGTGCCGTTAAACAAGAGACTAGCCGGGTAAGGCTAGGGTTTGGCTTTGTGCCGTTAAACAAGAGGACTAGCCGGGTAAGGCTAGGGGTTTGGCTGCCTTGTGCCGTGAAACAAGAGGACTAGCCGGGGAAGGCTAGGGGTTGTAATCGTTGTGATACGATTAGTGAAATTCCCAAAGGGTTTTTGGGGAGTGGATGTAGGAGCCGAGTTTGGCACCGAACCACTATAAACCCTGCTGTGTTTGTGATTGATTGATCTGTGTATTTTTTTCGTGCACTCCACTACACCTGCGAACTAATTAACTGATTAAGCACATATCTGCGCTAGTAATTAATTTTAAATACCCAATTCACCCCCCTCTTGGGCTACTACATCTGGGCAACAAGTGGTATCAGAGCAGCGTGCTCTTGATTCCTATAGCTTTGATAAGCTTGGAGCTAAAGATCAGTAGTAATCCAAATGGGATCTATGTTGACCGAAGGACAGTCAACTAATAGACCACCTTTGTTCAATGGAACAAATTACACTTATTGGAAAGCACGAATGAAAATATTCATTCAAGCACTTGATTATGATTTATGGGGAATCATAATTAATGGACCTCACACACCCACTGTTAAGATTGATAATATTGATATTGCAAAGCCTGAATCTGAATGGGATGAGCAAGATAAGAAATTAGCTCAATTAAATGCAAAAGCAATGAATGTTCTTTATTGTTCTCTTGATGCAAATGAGTTTAATCGTATATCTACATGCATGTCTGCTAAGAGATTTGGGATAGACTTGAAGTTACCCATGAGGGTACTAACCAAGTCAAGGAATCCAAAATTAATATGCTTGTTCATAAGTATGAACTATTTAAAATGGATTCATCTGAAAATATCACTGATATGTTTACTAGATTTACCGACATTATTAATGGTTTAAAAAGTTTGGGTAAGTCTTATGCTAACAGTGATCTTGTTAGAAAAATTTTGAGATCTTTGCCTAGATCATGGGAAGCAAAAGTGACAGCTATACAAGAAGCAAAAGACCTCAACAATCTATCACTTGAAGAATTGGTCGGATCTTTGATGACTCATGAACTACAACAACGTCAACACATTGATGAAGACGATTCAAAGAAGAGAAGGACCATGGCATTGAAAGGTAATGTTCAAATGAGGAAAGTGAAGATGAAACTAGTGAAGTGAAAAAGATGATGATATGGCTCTCATCTCTAGAAAGTTTAAGAAATTTATGAGGAGAAAAAATTTGGAAAAAGAAAAATATTTACCAAAGGAGATCATAGCAAAGAAAAGGAAAGAAGTGAACCTCCTATATGCTATGAGTGTAAGAAGCCTGGACATATCAAACCAGAATGTCCACTGTTGAAGAAAGGTTTTAAGAAAGTAAAGAAGAAGGCTATGTTGGCTACATGGAGTGACAGTGAAGCAACAAGTTCGGAAGAAGAAGAAAAGACTGAAGTTGCAAATGTATGCTTCATGGCTGATGAAAATGAGGTAAGTCCTAGTTTTCTAGATGACTTTACTTTTGATGAATTGCATGGTGCATTTTATGAACTTGTAGATGATTTTGCAAAATTAAGTTCAAAGAATAAAGATTTGAAAAATGAAATTAAGGAACTTACTCTTGAAAAAGAAAGAATTTCAAATAACAATGAATCTTTACTAAAGGAAAACCAAGATTTGAAAATGAAGTGAGTAAATTAAACCAATTATTGATAAATTTACTTTGAGTTCAGAAAAGTTAGAAATGATATTAAATAGTCAAAGGGCTGTTTACAATAGAGCTGGTCTTGGATACAATCCTATTGAAAGACAAAAATTTTTGAAAAATATTTATGTGCATGCTGATGATTCAACTAAATTACTTGCTTTAAATGTGGTAAATTGGACACAAAGCATATACTTGTCACACACACAAAGTTAAACAAATATGGGTTCCAAAAGGAACTATTTTAACTAACCCGAAAGGACCCAAGAAAGCTTGGGTACCTAAGAGCAAAACTTAAAATTGTGTATGCAGGTGTGTCTTGCAACCCGAGCAACTAAAAGACAATGGTACTTGGATAGCGGGTGTTCAAGACACATGACGGGTGATGAATCTCAATTCATCACTTTAGAGGCAAAAGATGGAGGTGTTGTTACTTTTGGTGATAATGGCCAAGAAAAATTATTGGCATTGGAAAAATAGGTATCACACCTCATACTTTTATTGATAATGTCTTACTTGTGAAAGGTTTAAAGCATAATTTACTAAGCATCAGTCAATTATGTGATAAAGGATTTAAAGTTACATTTGAATCATCTTTATGCATTGTTAAAAATCCTACTAATGAAAATATGAAATTTATTGGTCATAGGCATGGTAATGTATACATTGTTGATTTAAATGATTTGAATGATAGAAATGTTGATTGCCTAGTTGCTATGAATAATAAAACTGATAATAGTTGGTTATGGCATCGTAGGCTAGCTCATGCAAGCATGGATTTATTATCTAAACTAATCAAAAAGGATTTAGTAAATGGTTTGCCAAAACTTCTTTTGAAAAAGATAAAATCTGTGATGCTTGTCAATTTGGAAAACAAACTCGAGTATCTTTTAAATCGAAAAATGTGATTTCAACCACTAGACCTTTGGAACTCTTGCATATGGATTTATTCGGTCCTACAAGAACAACTAGTCTAGGAGGAAAAAGATATGGTTTTGTCATAATTGATGATTTCTCTCGTTTTACATGGGTTTTATTCTTAGCTAGTAAAGATGAAGCATTTCCATCATTTCAAAAATTATTTAAAAGAATTACAAATGAAAAGAATTCTTCTGTTTTATCGATACGAAGTGATCATGGAAAAGAATTTGAAAATCAATATTTTGAAAATTTTTGTAATGAAAATGGAATTGAACATAATTTTTCTGCACCCAGAACACCTCAACAAAATGGAGTAGTAGAAAGAAAGAACAGAACTTTAGAAGAAATGGCTCGTACCATGTTGTGTGAAAGCAATCTCCCAAAATATTTTTGGGCTGAAGCTATTAACACTGCATGTTATGTTTTAAATCGTGCATTAATCAGACCTGTTTTGAAAAAGACTCCTTATGAACTTTGGAAAGGAAGAAAACCTAATATCGGTTATTTTCATGTTTTTGGATGTCGCTGCTTTGTTTTAAATAATGGAAAAACAAACCTTGATAAATTTGATGCTAAATCTGATGAAGGAATTTTTCTGGTTATTCTTTACATAGTAGAGCTTTTAGAGTTTTTAACAAAAAGACTTTAGTAGTTGAAGAATCAATTCATGTTATCTTTGATGAATCTAATGATCTTCCATTAAGGAAGAGAAAAGGTATAAATGATGCAGATGAAATTGAAGATCAACTCAAAGACATCACCTTGAAGGACAAGAGGATCAGATACACAAGAGGTAAATGAAGAAAGCAATCCTAATCCACCTGAAGCCTCACAAGGTAATGATGACTTAGAAAGAGGATGGAGGTATGTTCACAGTCACCCTAAAGATCAAATTATTGGTGAATATCTCAAGGAATTAGGACAAGATCGACATTTAGAGATACATATAATAACTTAGCATTTGTTTCTAAAATTGAACCTAAATGTTATGATGAAGCTAAGAATGATATTGATTGGTTAAATGCAATGCATGAAGAACTTAATCAATTTGAAAGAAATAATGTTTGGACTCTTATTGAAAGACCTCATGATCATCAAATTATTGGAACTAAATGGGTTTTCAGAAATAAATTAGATGAACATGGTAACATAATTAGAAATAAAGCAAGACTAGTAGCTAAGGGTTATAATCAAGAAGAAGGAATTGATTTTGATGAAACTTATGCCCCTGTTGCTAGATTAGAAGCTATCAGATTACTTCTTGCTGTTGCTTGCTTTATGAATTTTAAATTATATCAAATGGATGTTAAAAGCGCTTTCTTAAATGGATACATTGCTGAACAAGTTTTTGTGGAACAGCCACCCGGTTTTGAAAATCACTTGTTTCCAAACCACGTATTTAAATTAAACAAAGCTTTGTATGGTTTGAAGCAAGCTCCCCGGGCTTGGTATGAAAGATTAAGCAAGTTCTTGATTAGTAATAAATTCATTCGAGGAAATGTAGATACAACTCTATTTATTAAAAGAAAAATGATATTTTAATTATTCAAATCTATGTAGATGATATCATATTTGGTGCCACTAATGATTCGTTATGCAAAGACTTTGCTAAGCTTATGCAGGGAGATTCGAGATGAGTATGATGGGAGAACTGAATTATTTTCTCGGACTCCAATCAAACAAAGCAAAGACGGGATCTTCATAAGCCAATCCAAGTATATCAAGGAAATGATCAAAAAGTTTGGCATGGAGACATCTAAAGAGTATCGGTACCCCTATGAGCTCATCTTGTAGACTTGATCTTATAATTCTGAAAAATCTGTTGATCTAAAACTTTATAGAGGCATGATAGGATCTTTGTTATACTTAACTGCCAGTAGACCTGATATCTTGTTTAGTGTTTGCATGTGTGCCAGATATCAAGCTAATCCTAAAGAATCACACTTGCTTGCTGTTAAAAGAATATTTAAATATTTAAATGGAACTAAAAACTTAGGACTTTGGTATGACAGACAATCTAGCATTGACTTAATAGGATACACCGATTCAGACTTTGCTGGATGTAAACTAGACAGAAAATCAACTAGTGGAACTTGCCAATTCCTAGGTGTTAACTTAATCTCATGGTTTAGCAAAAAGCAAACTTCAGTAGCATTGTCTACGGCCGAGGCCGAATACATTGCAGCTGGAAAGTTGTTGTGCTCAAATTTTGTAGATTAAGCAACAGCTAGAGGATTATGTGTTGGCCCAGATGGCAACCCAAGAGGGGGGGGGGGTGAATTGGGTTCTTAAAAATTTAAGCCCTTTTTAACTTTAGTTGATTAGTTAGCAAGATGTGCAAGTGAGATTAACTAATAAGCAAAGAACAAGCAGTTAACAAGAGAGATAGAGATAGAGAAAATGAACACGGCAAACACAAAAGTTTTATAGTGGTTCGGTGTATCCAACACCTACATCCACTCCCAAGGATCACTTGGGTCCACTATAATCACACCGATTACAGCTGAGTTGTTTTACAAGATCACAACTCTAACTTGTTGTTTTCACCGGGATCACAACGAACCCAGCTGGTTTTGCGGGCTTACCAGCACAAAACCCTACACGTTGTTTTGCGGGCTAACAACAAACCACTCGTTGTTTTCACGGGATCACAACGAACCCAACACAAGCACTCCGGCTTGTAACGAGGTAAACCTACCTCCACTGATTCAATCCACTGATTGAACCAGTAACCAAGTGAAATCAAAGTATTTTTAACAAAATGCTCCTTCTTGAGCAGATATACAATTTAAGAATAAATAAAAACTAGGGTTAGAAACGCCTGATGGTTTTCCGGATGATTGCAGCGATGGCTTTCTCCCTTTTCTCCTTGAAGAGATGAATCGATGCCTCAGCAAGATTCCTCAATCGTTGAAAGCTTTGGAGAATGTGTTGCCTCTTTTTGAACTTGGAATGGCTGAAGATTTTGCACGTTGGATTGCTTTTTGCCTTCCTCTTGAGCTTTGAGAGTTGATCAAATGATGCACACGAATCTCTCTCTCAAATGCAAAGATTGAATCTCTCCTTGAATCAAATGATTCTACAATACTCTCAGTTTTCCCTTTTTCTGATATTCAATAGCTCTCTCTTTTTCTCTCTTGCTCTTCTCTCTCTTTCTATTTGAATCTGGCTCTTCTATTTATAGATCCTGAAAAGATATAGCCGTTAGACACAGTAAAATATAGCCGTTGATTCAAAATCTTACCGTTGGTGCTGATGTGTCAACTCAAAAATTATCGCCCAGATTCCGGGAGTCGGCTCGAGTACTGTGCGAGTCGGCTCGAACAATCGAATCCAGAACGCACCAAAAAGTGAGTCTCAGGGGTCGACTCGTGAAAATCTGGGAGTCGACTCGTGACTTTCAGGGGTCGACTCGCGAAAGCTGGGAGTCGACTCGAGAGGCACTCAAAAATGAGTCTTTCTGCCGTCTGAGTCGAGTCGGCTCGCACAGTCATGAGTCGGCTCGAGAAAGTTCAGGGGTCGACTCGGAAACTCTCGAGTCGGCTCGGGACTGATACAAAAATCAGAAAACATTCTGATTTGCTTTGAAAATCATCCCAACCAACTTTGAAATATAAATATGACTTAGATAATGTTGATTTAACAGTAATGCTCAATTTCAAAGCATTTTCATTAAGTCATTGATCTTTAAAAGATTGGTATAGAAAATCATTTTTGAATTCATAAGTATAGCTCACTGAAACATATATTCAATTGATTCAAAAACTCATTACACATTAACAGTTCATAGTTTCCAATTTGAAATTGCTCATAGTAAGAATATTTCATTGATTGACTTAACATGTTCATAGCCTTTTAGAAAGTAAAGCAATGTCTTTTGGAAATCATCAAAATCAATAAGTTGGGGCAATTATGTTTCAATAATTTCTCAACAATCTCCCCCTTTTTGATGATGACAAAAACATTGAGTATATGCAGTTAAACTTGAAAAAAATTTGTGATTCAATAATCAAAATTTATGTTCATGGAAAGGCTCCCCCTCAATGAGGTAGCTCCCCCTATGAAACTCATTTTATAATTCATTCAAAAATTTTAAATTTTAAGCTTTGAGCAAATGATACTTTTATCTCTTCCCCTTAATAATACTAATTCTCTCCCCCTTATTTAATTAGGCAATTAAAAGATGATGCAATATACGAATAATTCATATAAATCTCTCCCCCTTTTTTGTAATCAACAAAAAGGTTGAGATGCATCAGAGCATCAAATTGATTAAACTCATTCGAATTCATTTAGCATCTAAGTTATCAATTGAGTATTGAGATTATATCATTTAAACATAAGCATTCAAAGATATTCAATACTCACAATTGAAATAGACAAAAGTGAAGCATCAAACATTTTCATTACTTGAAAGTACATAATGTAAACTTTACATTGCATTGAAAGTAAATTTACTACATCAAAAAGATTACATGAAAACTTAAAAATTTCTTCTTGTGATTCTATTCAAATGATCTACAATTTTTTCATTCCTTCGCATTGAATCTTACATAGTCTTTAGTTTTTCATCAACAAAAGTGCAAGCTGAAATTTTTCTTGAAGCTCTGCGTTGCATTGGATAAGTCTCCATCACCACAAATGTCCTTAAGTTCTTCAAAGATATTCTTTAAATTTTCACTTAAGGAAGGTAGATGAGCTAACAGTGGATTCAATCAATGCAACCGATCACTAAGAGAATAAAGTGCTTCTTTTAAGTTCATAAACTTTCATTAAATTCAGTCTTTCAATCTCTTCTCTTGATCACTAACTCAGACTTGAATAAAGATCTAAGTTGATCTAACTGAGTATCAGAAAAACTAGCAGATGAAAGAAGCTGTGCAGGACAATAGTAGGAGCTGGGGTAGGATCAGAATAGATGAAGCTGAGGAGGCTCCGGAGATGAATGTCTCAAGGAAGTCTGGGTGCCTCTGCATCTAAGTCTCTATCCTCAGTTCTTTCTTCCCAACTTCCATTTTTCTTGATAAATCCCATGCGATGAATAGTGGCCAAGTATAATAGTCTGTATGTCTTAATTCCTTCTTTGGCTCACTATCACTAACACAATCCCTTGGCTCTGAATAACTGAGTCAAGATCATGCCATAGGGAAGACTGATTTCCTTTTACTTCCACAATCAGCCATATACCATAAAATCATTCTAGGCAGATTGAAGGGTTTCCTGATACTATAGCATCCATAATAAAATATCCCTCTCTGAAACATAGTCAAACCGGCCTGTCTTGGGAAATAAAATCTGCTGCAGATATTGTGTAAAATCTTAAGTCCAATGGCAGTTGACTTGCAAAACTTCCTCAAATCCTCAAAGTTCTTCAATATCTGGTGAGAGCAGGAGACCTATCCTCTGAAGCAAATGTGAAGGTCCAGACAATGGTAAGGTTTCAAAAGTCTAGAAAGATGGGCAGTAAATTTAACCCCTCTCACTTGCTTACAACCCATTGTCTCCTCTAGTCAAATTCTTATAAAATTCTTTACCAAAGCTGGATAAGTAGGACATCTAAGAACAAATTTTCTCAATCCCATTCTAATAACTGTCTTCCTAAATGAATCCCTCATTCTCAAAAATCAAAATCACCTTCCTTCCCGTGGTACAACTCTACTAGCTAGGAGGTCTACCTGAGGAGGAAGTGGAGCAGGAGCATCACTGGAAGAAGAAGAAGAATCCGGACGGCTCGCGGACGGGTCGACGCACGGTCTTTTCCTCTTCATCCCGGCGCCCTACTGCTAGCTCCACGGGTTTTGGGGCCATGATTTGATTGGAGTGATTAATCGGAAGTATTTGGAAGATTTGGAGGGTTTGGGAGATTTTTGTAGAGAGAAACGAAGATTAGAAAAGATAGAATGACCGTCGGGTCGACTCGTGCCCTAGATAATCGACCTGGGACCACGTCGAGTCGACTCGCGCATTTCCTCGAGTCGGCTCGCCTAAATCACAGAGAAAAATCCCGAACTCGAGTCGACTCGCTCATACCAGGAGTCGACTCCCAAGTTTCAGAGAAACTCGAGTCGACTCCGGTACACACCGAGTCGGCTCGAGACCATTTCAGAACAAAAAATTGAAAATTTTCTGAATGTTTGAAATGATTCCGGATTTGATTTTGAGTATGATTCATAATCATTGAGTCTTGATAAATCATTTTGATATGAATTCTAGATAAATTTCCTTAAGATTTTGAGGAATTGAAAGAATTCTAGATGCATTTCCTTAAGTATTTCAAAATTTATTCAAAAGGATTACAAATTCCTAATTCTCCTCTAAGATATTCAAATCTTTCTTCACTTAGGGGTTTTGTTAAGATGTCAGCTAATTGTTCTTCAGTGTTTACATAATCTAAACAAATTTCATCATTAGCTACATGTTCTCTTATAAAATGATATCTAATTTCTATGTGTTTTGTTCTTGAGTGTTGAATTGGATTTTTGTTAAATTGATTGCGCTAGTATTATCACATTTTATGGGTGTCTTATTAAGTTTGATACCATAGTCTTCAAGTTGTCGCTTAATCCATAGGATTTGCGCACAGCAACTTCCAGCTGCTACATATTCAGCTTCAGTAGTTGATAATGCAACTGAATTTTGCTTTTTGCTAAACCATGTGATTAAGTTACTCCTAAGAAATGGCATGCACCACTTGTGCTTTTTCTATCAATTTTACATCCGGCATAATCAGAATCTGAATATGCAATTAGGTTTAATGTGGAGTCTCTAGAATACCATAAACCTACATTTTTGTTCCATTTAGATATCTTAAATTCTTTTAACAGCTATTAAATGTGATTCTTTAGGTTCAGATTGAAATCTAGCACACAAACATACTGCAAACATTATATCTGGTCTACTTGCTGTTAAATAGAGAAGGGATCCGATAATACCTCGATAATACTTTTGATCAACCTTCTTACCTTCTTCATCTTTGTCTAGCTTGCATGAAGGACTCATTGGTGTTCCAAGGGGTTTCATTGTTTCCATACCAACTTTTTGAGTAGTTCTCTTGTGTACTTGGTTTGGTTGATAAAGATTCCCTCCTTGCATTGTTTGATCTGGAGTCCAAGGAAGAAGTTGAGTTCTCCCATCATGCTCATCTCGAATTCTCCCTGCATTAACTTTGCAAATTCTTGACAAGAGATTCGTTAGTAGCACCAAAAATAATGTCATCTACGTATATTTGTACTACAAGTAAATCTTTACTTTTTCTTTTCAAAAACAAGTTTTATCAACATTTCCTCTTGTAAAATCATTTTCTATTAAGAATTTACTTAACCTATCATACCAAGCTCTAGGTGCTTGTTTCAAACCATATAAAGCTTTGTGCAATTTAAAAACGTGATTTGAAAATTCGTGATCTTCAAAACCTGGTGGTTGTTCTACATAAACTTCTTCATTAATAAATCCATTTAAAAATGCGCTTTTTACATCCATTTGAAATAAGGTTAAATTCATATGACATGCAAATGCAAGTAAAAGTCTAATGGCTTCTAATCTAGCTACAGGTGCAAAGGTTTCATCAAAATCAATACCTTCTTCTTGATTATATCCTTTAGCAACCAATCTAGCTTTGTTTCTAATTACTATGCCATTTTCATCTAGTTTATTTCTAAAAACCCATTTTGATCCTATACTGAATGGTTTTTAGGTCTTTCAACTAAAGTCCAAACATTATTTCTAGTAAATTGATTTAGTTCTTCTTGCATAGCTAACATCCAATTATTATCTTTTTCAGCTTCTTCTATAGTTTTAGGTTCAATTTGTGATACAAATGCAAGATGATTACTAATATTTCTCATGTATGATCTAGTCCTTATTCCTTGAGATGGATCGCCTATAATCAATTCCTTAGGATGACTATAAGCATATCTCCAGTCTCTTGGAAGATCTACATCATTATGATCATATTAACATCATCATCCTTATGTGAATCATCATCTTTAGCCTCTTGTTCATGATCAGAAGATACTTCAATATTAAGTTTTTCAAGATCTTTTTCAATTATGTTTGTATCTTCCTCATCATCAATCTTTTCAGATCCAGTTGCTAAAGATTCATCAAAAACTACATGAATGGATTCTTCAACTACTAAGGTTTTCTTGTTAAAGATTCTATATGCCTTACTAGTTGTTGAATAACCTAGAAAAATTCCTTCATCAGATTTAGCATCAAATTTTCCTAAGTTGTTTTTACCATTATTATGAATGAAACATTTACATCCAAATGCATGAAAGTATTTTATATTTGGTTTTCTTTCATTCCATAATTCATAAGGTGTTTTCTTTAATATTGGTCTTATTAAAGCTCTATTTAAGATGTAACATGCTGTGTTAATTGCTTCCGCCCAAAAATACTTTGGTAAGTTGCTTTCACATAGCATGGTACGGGCCATGTCTTCTAAGTTCTATTTTTCTTTCAACTACACCGTTTTGTTGTGGAGTCCTAGGGGCTGAAAAATTATGATTAATTCCATTTTCAGTGCAGAAATTTTCAAATAAGTGATTTTCAAATTCTGTTCCATGATCACTTCTTAGAGATACTATAGTAGTGTTTTTCTCATTTGTGACTTTCTTGAAAAATTTCAGGAATATCGAGAAAGTCTCATCTTTGTGAGCTAAAAACATTACCCAAGTATATCTAGAATAATCATCTACAATCACTAGACCATATTTCTTTCCTCCTAGACTTGTGGTTCTAGTTGGTCCAAAAGGTCCATGTGAAGTAGCTCTAGTCCCCTAGAAGTTGAAACAATGTTTTTAGATTTGAAAGAACTTCTAGTTTGTTTTCCAAATTGACATGCATCACATAT
>UESW01003292.1:67000-94209 GCA_900491605.1 Calamus simplicifolius | reverse complement strand
ATCCAAAGCCCTGGGCCAGCCAGCATAAAGCCCGACACCCGTCGGCACAAAAAGCCTTGGGCCAGCCAGGCATAAAGCCCGACACCCATCGGCACAAAAAGCCCTGGGCCAGCCAGGCATAAAGCCCGACCCCGGTCGGCACAAAGCCCTGGGCCAGCCAGCAATAAAGCCCGACCCGTCGGCACAAAAAGCCCTAGGCCAGCTAGGCATAAAGCCTGACCTCCCGGCACAAAGCCCTGAGCCAGCCAGGCATAAAGCCCGACACTCATCGGCACAAAAAGCCCTTGGCCAGCCAGGCAAAGCCCGACCCCGATCGGCACAAGAAGCCCCGAGCTTGCTAGACTTAAAGCCCGACACCCGTCAGCGATAAGGTCCGACACCCGACGGCACAAAGTCCCGCCAGTCAGATAAAGACCAACCCCCACAGGTGCCAAAAGCCACAGGCCTACTTAGCACAAGGCCCGACACACTCTTGGCAAAGCATTGCGCCGATGGTCTTGAGGAACCCGCCTACCTAACCTCCAACTACCGACGTTTCAACTCCAAGAAACCTATCCTCCCTGGCCCCAACTTTCGGTCCTAACGGCTAAGGCGGAATAGCTCGAGTTGAGAGTTATCCCCTGGCGCTATTGGGACTAATGGGACCACGGTGCCGCGTGTTGTCAATCAACGAATTCATGGTAAGTCACAAATAGATTGCATTTTGAAGAATATTCTCATTGATTGGAAGGGATTACAAAATGCCGACATCGTCGGACTTGCAAAAAAAAAAAAAACAACAAAACAAACAAAAGTACGAGCTCAGGCTCTGCTGCGGGCTCATCATCGGAGGGGGCCAAATCTGATAAACGCTCTAGCTCAACTTCCAGGGCCTGGGGGATGTTCAAATCCCTGGCCACTTTCTCCTTCCCATGCTGGAACCCTTCGAGGAACACTGCGGCCGAGGCTTCTGCCAAATCATCTGTAAAGCACTCGGACGCCTTGTACTCTTCTATGATCCCAGTAGCCCAAGCCTTCTCCGCAGTGAGGGCTACCGCTGCAACCCTCTCGGCCTCCCGGCATGGTTCGCCTCCTCTCTGGATTGGCTGGCTTCCTCCTTCGCCGCCCACGCCTCTTCTTCCGCCGCAACCGCTCGACCTTCGGCCTCCTGGAGGGCTAAGGTTAGCTCAGAGATGTGTAGATCTCTGGCCATCACAGCATTCTCGGCCTCGTCATTTGGAGGAGTGTCGCGCGCGCACGGTTGGCATCGACCTCCGCCCGGTTCTCAGCAGCCTTTATTTCACTTGCCTAGGCGCTTCTGGCCAACTCCAGCGCCTCTTCGGCCCTCTGCGCGGCGCTGAGTGTCCTCAGCCTCCTTCTGTGCCTCCCGCAGGAGGGCCTTCCCACCATGAATTGCATCTCTGGCGGCCCTCAGGGAGTGTGCGAGCTGCATGCGTAAGCTCCAGGTTAGCAAAAGAAAAAGATGAAGGCAAAGGGCGAAAAGACCGCTTACCCTGATGATAGCCACGTAGGAATCCTGGAAGAATGCGCTCGCCTTTTGGTGGCTAAGGTCCTCCAGGATCTCGAGCACAAAGACCGAGGCAAGGACCCGCTCAGCCCAGCGACCATCGTTTAAGAAGTCTCAGGGTGGCCCGGGCTTGACCCCACTCCGCTCGGCTGTCTCGACAGTCCCTGGCTCGGTGCGCGGGCTGCTCCTAGGCGACCTCTCGGGGGGTGGACTCACGGCACCTGATGGCCCCTCTCCCCAATCCATGGTAGCCTCCGGCGGGGTCGGTTCTCCAGGAGCAGGAAGCTCTTCAGCCACTGTGGGCCCCTCCGTGACTGGCTCCTCAACTGGGACTCTCGCGGTCGCCGCAATCTTTCGCGGAGTGTCAACCGTGAGATCAACTTCTGGAGAAGCCGGGAAATCTTGCGGTGCCGGTGGTGGGGAGGCTCGAGCCGTCGGGCGCTTTGGAGCTGGAGCTTATTGACCTCCAAGTGGCCCTTTCCGGGCCCTCTTTTTAGAGGCGGCCCTCAGGAGTTTCGCTGCCGGTATCTTCATAGCTGCGCAATATCAGTCTGAGTAAAAAAAAAGGGAAAGAAAAAGAGAAGCAAAATTTTTAGCTAAAGGTGGAGATGGCTTACCCCGGTGGGAGATAAGACCCGCCGACTCGAGATTATCCTCCATCAATAGCAGGGTGTACCGAGGGATCTCGGCGGCCAGCAATTGACCCAACGCCTCTCGATCCCCAGGATGAATGGTGATCGCATTCCCTCGGAGGTCGGGATCTCCCCACCGGGGCCTAACTTGGTCAATGTTTGCAAAAAAGAATCGGGATTTCCATCCCTTGATTGAAGAGGGAAGAAGAAGTTTGAGGACCCGATTGGGTCGGGGCTGGAATAGCCACCAACCCTTCTGGGCCCAAAGGATGTAGAAGGATCAGAAAAGAGTGATTCGGGGGTGATACCCAGGCGATGGCAAAGAATGACAAAGGCGCTGACAACGCGGTAGGAGTTTGGGACCAATTAGATGGGGTCAAGGAGTAGTAGTTGAGAAGGTTGATGAAGAAGGGCGGAAAAGGTGGACGGAGACCTGCCTTTAGGCAAATCTCATAAAGGGCCACCCAACCGGGTCGGGAGGAGATGACCCTATCATCGAGAATTGGCAGAAAAAGCTCAACGTCCTAGGGAATCTGGTAACGGGCCCAGATTTTTGCCAAATCCAGATGTGTCATCATGGAGGCAATCCCCTCCGGGGACCCCTCCACCATCGAGGAGGTGTCGGCCTCCGACCGACGGCCCCTCGATGGGGCTCCACCGGTGACCCGTCGCTGGGCCAGGGGGATGCGGTCCTCTGAATCAGTAGACCACTCAAGTGGAGGAGAAGGAGAAGGTACGGGAGAGGTACAGTACCTCTCAGAAGAGGACGGTCCTCTGAACCGTCCTCCGAGGTCCAAGATGGCGAGCTCATGAGCAAAGGAATAGAGAATCTGGAATGGGTAAAGAACTGACCTGGAAGAAAGGAAACCAAGCACGAGCTCTTAGGTTGCAGGGGAGATCAGAGCACAGGCACAAAGGAAGACGATGACAATGGAAGTGATATGGCCAGATTCAATCCCTCGTTTGGCTTTATTGGGTTTTCAAATCGACCCGCCTCGTCTCGCCAGCCACATGGCCCCCTACCATAGGCTGGCTCACCTCGAGGGATGCCTAGCGCATGGTGCGGCACGCCTCCGGCCAATGATGGGACCCTGCTGACGTCGCCGTAATGAGAGGTAATGATGATGCGGCTTTTCGCGCAGACTTCGAAGGGCCAGTTTTCTCTCAAGGTCGATCGTGGCGGGCATAGTGTACGGAGGGCCACCTTCTTACATTCCCCAGGCCGTCCGCATAAAGATGTGGACGGGGATCATCCACGTGGAGAACACCCCTTGTGCCTCAACGGTGGGACCCGCCTCGCCTCAGGGTGAGGGGGCATCTGATATGACTGATCCCGCGTCGTCAGAATAAAAGGTAATAGCAGCTAACAGAGATCACCATATCTTGATCCCGAGACCCCCTCCGGTCTTGGGGCGCACCAGCATCATCCCACTCCCGGGACGCCTTCCGGTCTCGAGGTGGGATCGTCATCTCTTGACTCCGAGACCCCCTCCGGTCTCGGGGTGCACCAGCATCATCCCACCCCGGAACCCCTTCCGGTCTCGGGGTGGGATCGTCATCTCTTGACCCGAGACCCCCTCCGGTCTCGGGGTGCACCAGCATCACCCCACCCCCAGGACCCCTTCCGGTCTCGGGGTGGGGTCGTCATCTCTTGACCGTGAGACCCCCTCTAGTCTTGGGGTGCACCAGCATCACCCACCCCTGGGACCCCTTCCGGTCTCGGGGTGGGGTCATCATCTCTTGACCCTGAGACCCCCTCCGGTCTCGAGGTGCATCAGCATCATTCCACCCCCGGGACCCCTTCCGGTCTCGGGGTAGGGTCGTCATCTCTTGACCCCGAGACCTCCTCCGGTCTCAGGGTGCACCAGCATCACCCCACCCCGGGACCCCTTTCGGTCTCGAGGAGGGGTCATCATCTCTTGACCCCGAGACCCCCTCCGGTCTCGGGGTGCACCAGCATCATCCCACCCCCGGGACCCCTTCCGGTCTCAGGGTGGGATCGTCATCTCCTGACCCCGACACCCCTCCGGTCTCGGGGTGCACCAGCATCATCCCACCCCCGGGACCCCTTCCGGTCTCGGGGTGGGACCATCATCTCTTGACCCCGAGACCTCCTCCGGTCTCGGGGTGCACCGGCATCATCCCACCCCCGGGACCCCTTCCGGTCTTGGGGTGGGATCATCATCTCTTGACCCCGAGACCCCCTCCAGTCTCGGGGTGCACCAGCATCATTCCACCCCCGGGACCCCTTCCGGTCTCGGGGTGGGATCATCATCTCTTGACCCGAGACCCCCTCCAGTCTTGGGATGCACCAGCATCATCCCACCCCCGGGACCCCTTCCGGTCTCGGGGTGAGATCGTCATCTCTTGACCCGAGACCCCCTCCGGTCTCGGGGTGCACCAACATCATCCCACCCCCGGGACTCCTTCCGGTCTCGGGGTGGGATCATCATCTCTTGACCTCGAGACCCCCTCCGGTCTCGGGGTGCACCAGCATCATCCCACCCCCGGGATTCCTTCCGGTCTCGGGGTGGGATCATCATCTCTTGACCCCGAGACCCCCTCCGGTCTCGGGGTGCACCAGCATCATCCCACCCCCGGATCCCTTCCGGTCTCGGGGTGGGATCGTCGTCTTGACCCCGAGACCTCCTCTGGTCTCGGGGTGCACCAGCATCATCCCACCCCCGGGACCCCTTCCGGTCTCGGGTTGGGATCATCATCTCTTGGCCCCGAGACCCCCTCCGGTCTTGGGGTGCACCAGCATCACCCCACCCTCGAGACCCCTTCCGGTCTCGGAGTGGGATTATCATCTCTTGACCCCAAGACCCCCTCTGGTCTCGGGGTGCACCGGCATCATCCCACCCCAGGACCCCTTCCGGTCTCGGGGTGGGATCATCATCTCTTGACCCCGAGACCCCTCCGGTCTTGGGGTGCACCAACATCATCCCACCCCCGGGATCCCTTCCGGTCTCGGGATGAGATCACCATATCTCTACCCCGAGATCCTTCTCTGGTCTCGGGGTACATGGGCATCATCAACGATTAGCACGCAATCCAACCGTCAAAAGGAATGACAGCTCTGGGCCACATGGCGTGCCCACGCGATTCTCCGTACGCCCGTGATTGCACCCCATTACGGAGGGCCATGCCTCATAACGGCGTATGGCGCACTGCATGTTCCTGTGCATGGCCGTGCTTCGTTACGGCGTACGATTCGCTACCACTTGCGACTGTGCGCGGTCATATCAAACAACGGCGCGCACCGAATGCCATCGCAGCTGTTAGACATGTGTGATATTACGCTGACAGGTAGCACGGGATGCCTTCGAGCGCACAGCGATGGTACGACGGTGATCTTTCGGAACAGTAAGATGGGATATTCGAACAGGTATAAAAGCACGTGCTTGCACGGTAAGTAGGGATCCGAACTCTGGTTTTCTAGCTTTCTTTCTCCTAGTAAAACCCTAACTGCCTCAGCTCCCTTCCGCTGAGCGGTTCTTTGTCTGATCCCAAGTGACTGACTTGAGCATCGGAGGGTCCCTACCGGAGCAACCGGTCTCCAGGAACTTTTCTTACAGGGGTCCGAGGAGAAGAACGTCCATCTTCCCCAACGTTTGAAGAAGGTGATTTGGCGCCATCAGATCACGTAAAAATAAAAAAAAGAGTAGATAGGGATTCCAGTTCCTCCCGGACAAATGGTGAACGAATTCTTTATTAAAATATTAGCTCAAATATAGCACTTTTTATTGACACTTATCTGAAAATATAAGTCAGCACCTGCACTAGATTGAATCACTGACTTCTATGTCAAATATTTGAAAAGAATTTGATTATTATTCCAAATATGATTCATCTTGATATTGAACTACATACCAGTACCACTGCTACAATATCAATACGTTCCACGTGTGAGTTGATGTAATGTACTGAGACTCAGTACATCTTTTACAATGATTCAACAACGGTCATGATTCTAAATTATGCAAACTACATTACTCCACGTTGACAATCAAGAAAAAAATTAAAGATTCCTAAGAATTATCAGGACCGACTTAGATCTAGAATATATCATTAAAACTTCCGACAGTGGTCATGATATCTGCCAGCCCTCAATATTCTAGACAAGCCACTAAGAACAACATCTGCACCATATCAGTCACATCATCCAGATTCCATCTTTAAAATTCAAGTTGATCTAAAATAAAATGCAAAGAGGGAACTACAGTTGGTCATGACACAGCTATATCAGTAGTAGGAATTACATTCTAAAAGCATTGGAAAATGCCGTCTATATTTCAATCCTCGAGAGGCAGAACTACACGACTGCAAATAGTAAATAGCATACTCTGATTTACGCACACAACTTTTGCAAAATTATAATACCTAAACGAAGACCAATGTAACTCACCTATGATAAACCCTGCTATAGAACTTGTTGCATTGGTGATTGATATAGCTAATCAACTGTCAGGCGGAACAATAACACCACATGATTTTTGAGCAATTATCGCTGGCCTAAGGCTCGGCTTGGCTTCCAACTTGGCCCTCGGATTCAACTCGGCCTTCAGCTTTGGTTGTGGATCCGGCTCGGCCTCTAGCTTTGGCCTCGGATTCGACTCGACCTCCAGCTTCGGCCTCGGATTTGACTCGGCCTCCAGCTTCAGCCTCGGCCGACGCGCCACGACATTTCTAGCACCAAAATATTTATGGCCCCAAAGGCCACGCGCATCCACTTTAAGGCATTTATCGCTTATTCTCTCCCGTATTAAAGCACTTATGGCTGCCATGTTGGCCACAGCACTTCCTCTCGGCTTTCGGTTCCAGCATCGGCTTCTCGCTCCGGCATCGGCTTTCAGCTACAACATCGGCTTTTGGCCCGGCATCGGCCCCGGCTCCAATTTCGGCTCCGATTTCAGCCATCGATGCAGTTCAAATCATGAAGCCGAACTTCAATGCTGAACAAACTTAATACTACGACGCAATCTATTCACCTACCATTCGCCAAAATCACGGCAGTTACAAGCGCTACGCAGTTACCGATATACGCGGCACTTATTCAGCAACAGCTCACTTGCTCGCCATTCCCGAGTTTATCCTACCTAACAAAGCAGATTCGAACGGGGTGAGGGCGACCCCTGGGATAGGTATAAAAAGAGGACCCGAGCTCGACGCGGGGGGATCTCTCTTTTTTCATCTCTTTCTCCAGCTTACAAAAAAATAGACTACTGTTCTACGAGTTCACTAATTTGAGCGTCGGAGGGTCCCCGCCGGAACCACCGGCCAGGACTTCTTGCAGGTTCCCGAAGGAAGAAGGCGGTCTTTCCCCATCCTCGGAGGCCCACGAAGATCTCGACATGCCCGGTGCTCATCACTGGTGACTTGGCAGCAACAGATTGGCGCGCTAGGTAGGGGGAGACGGCTCAACCTTTGACCTCTGCAAGGGAGACGATGGTGACCACGCGAGCTCAGGAAGCTTCTACCAGTCAGGCTATGAGCGTATCCTGCAGGCTGAACAATCGGAGGACAACCTCCATGTTCCACCTCCTGTGCCACCGCAGGTTAGCCAATTCGATCGGCTAGATGCCCTGGCCCATCAAGTGCAGGATCTGATGACGGTGGTGCGGGGACTATAGGAGCATTGCTTCGCTGCCATGCCAGGCCGCCGCCTCAGCCCCCTCCGCTCCGCAAGGAAGGTTACGAAACCATTCAACCTTATCAGGGAAGGACCCCTCCTGAGGCCTCCCACCACTTGTCCCCGAGGTCTCGCCGCCGGGAAACCTCGAAACGGCGATGGTCCCTCTCCCGCCATTCTGATCGCTCTCACAGGCGATGCAGTGAGAAGGAGCCATGGCAATTGCACTCTATACACCGATGGGCCTCTTCATCCTCTTCCTCTGACTCTTCTAAAGGAGACTCGAGCAAGAAGGCTGCTCATCGGGCCAAGCAACGGCTCGACGAGTATCATCAACGATTGGAAGAACTCAGCCGCCGAATCGCCAACCCAAACGGAGTGGACTACAACCGCCGTCCACCTCTTTCTCGTCGCATCATGGAGGAGCTGGTCCCACCCCAGTTTCGTCTTCCTCAACTGGACCCATATGATGGCACGACGGATCCCCTAGATCACTTGGAGAGTTACAAGGTCCTCATGCAGGTCTAGGGGGTGATGGACCCTCTCCTGTGTGTTGCCTTTCCAGCCACACTCTAGAAGGCGGCGCGTGCATGGTACTCTCGTCTGCCACCATGCAGCATCAACTCGTTCAAGCAACTCAAGCGATCTTTCCTGGCCCACTTCGATGCATGCCGGAAGATCCCTCGAGTCGCCGATAGCTTGTTCGCTGTCCAACAAAGGAGCGGGAAGACTCTGAAGGACTTCATGGCTCGGTTCAAGGAGGCCGCGCTCGAGGTCTATAACTTAGAGATTATGTAGCCACTCTCGCGCTGAAGCGAGGACTTCGCCCATCCAGATTTGCGTATTCTCTAGATAAAAAGCCCCCCAACTCCTACGCCGAGCTGCTAAGCTGGGCGCAGAAGTACATTCGCGTTGACGAGGCAGATTCTTCCAGAAGGGAGGCCGACAAGAGTTCCAGCAAGAAGTCAGCACCCGTAAAACCTGCTGGAGGACGGTCCAGAAAGCTTGAGCCATCTCATCGCTCGGATAGCCGGCCCCAAACACTAGTTCCCAAGGAGCATTTCACACCCCTCCTCGCTCCGATATCTCACATCTTATTAGAGATCGAGGAAGAGCCTTACTTCCGGCGTCCACCTCCAATGAAGTCAGGGGTCCCCGTAGCAAAAAAGTCTATTGCCGATATCACAGAGACTATGGCCACGACACTGAAGATTGCCGCCAATTGAAAAAAGCTATCGAGGAGCTTGTCCAATAGGGCCATCTGGGCAAGTTCGTTCGCCGAGGTTTGGGAACCCTACAACCGCAGGTCCGTCAGCACTTCCCACGCAATAGATTGTCTTAGACAATACCCCAACAGAGAAGACGGTGGCCATGATCTCCTGGGGGCAGGCAGCAGTTCTAAAAGACAGCGAGAGGAAGATGACAATCCTATAATTCCTTTTTTCAAAAAAGACCTAGAGGGGGTAGTGAATAAAAAATGATGATGGCGTCGTCGTTTCTATGACGATCGCCAAACATCCTGTAAAGCAGATTTTGGTTGATAGTGGAAGCTCCGTGAATGTTTTAAGTTACGACGCTTGTGTTAGAATGAATTTACTGTAAGTTCTCTTCTACCCGTCACCACTCCTTTGATGGGCTTCACCGGGGATTCAGTCCGGGTCGAAGGGGAAATCACTCTCCCAGTCACAGCCAGAACCCCACCACGCCAGAGCACGGTTCTCATGAACTTTCTGGTGGTGCGGGTTCCCTTGGCGTACAATGCTATTTTGGGGAGACCTGGCTTAAACCTGTTGGATGCTGTCATCTCCACCAAAAGGCTACTTGTGAAGTTTCCCACCAGTGAAGGAATAGGAGAAATGAGGGGAGAGCAAAACCCATTGCCACTCTGCTACCACCTAGCCCCCAGTCGCAAGAGACAGCATCGGCAACTGCACCTAAACTGACTGACCCCCGAGATGTGGAGAAGAGAGGGGAGCCGGCCGAGCACCTCCTGACCTTCCCCTTGGGAGACGACCCTGCAAAGACCATCCAAGTCGGGGCATTGCTTCCGGAGGAGGCCCGCGATCAGCTCCTTGCTTTCTTGCGAGCCAACTCCGACGTCTTTGCATGGTCATCATCTGATATGCCAGGCATCCCTGAGGAGATAATCACTTACCAACTCAACCTCAAGCCAGAATGCCGGCCTGTCCGACAGAAGAAGAGGAGCTTCGCTCCTGGATAGACAGAAACTGTCGATGAGGAAATCCATAAACTAAAAGCTGCAGGCCACATTCGGGAAGTTCGCTACCCCGATTGGTTGGCCAACGTCGTGATGGTCCGCAAGGCCAACGAGAGTTGGAGGATGTGTGTAGACTTCACCGATCTCAACAAAGCGTGCCCGAAGGACAGCTTCCCTCTGGCCTGAATCGATCAACTGGTAGACTACATCTGGCCATGAAACACTTAGTTTCATGGACGCCTTCTCTGGGTACAACCAAATCAGGATGGAACCCACAGATGAGGAGGCCACCTCCTTCATAACTGAGAAGGGAATCTATTGCTACAAGGTGATGCCATTCGGACTAAAGAACGCCGGAGCCACCTACCAGAGGCTGATGAACAAAGTCTTCGAGAGCCAGATCGGATGCAACATGGAGGTATACGTGGATGACATGCTGACGAAGAGCATCCACGCCACCAACCATATCGCCGACCTGACGGAGACTTTCGATAACCTCCGCCGGTATAGGATGAGGCTGAACCCCCGTAAGTGTGCCTTTGGGGTGACGTCGGCAAATTCTTGGGTTTCATGGTGACCCAACGAGGAATCAAGGCGAATCCCGATAAAGTCCAAGCCATCTTGGACATGAAATCTCCCTCCAATAAGAAGGAAGTGCAACGTTTGGCTGAAGGGTAGCGGCCCTGAGCCATTTCCTGTCCAAGTCTGCGGAGAGGTGTTTGCCTTTCTTCAAGGCACTGCACCGAGTCAATGGTTTCGAATGGACCAGGGAGTGTTAGGAGGCCTTCGAAGGATTAAAAGAATTCTATCCACCCCACCACTGCTGTCCAAGCCAAGGAGTGGAGAAGAACTCTTCTTGTACCTCGCGGCTTCCCCCGAAGCTGTTAGTTCTTTGCTGGTGCGCATGGATGCCGAGGGACGAAAAAACCGGTATACTACACCAGCAAGGTACTGCATGATGCGGAGACAAGGTACTCAAAAGTCGAGAAGGTTATCTTTGCACTGATCATCTCCGCCCAATGCCTCAGGCCCTATTTCCAAGCTCACCCGATCGTGGTGGTCACCGACCAGCCGCTCAAGGCGGTCCTGTCCCGTCCTGATACTTCTGGCTGGCTGGCAAAGTGGACGTCAAGTTGGAGAATTCGATCTGTCGTTCTAACCCAGGACAGCTATGAAGTCCCAAGTTTTAGCAGACTTCTTGGTCGAAGGCACCTGGACAGAAGAGCAAAGAGAAGAATCCCGTACGAGCCCTTCGGATGATGAAATCAAGGAAGAGGGGAGGGACTGGCTCCTTCATGTGGATGGGGCATCAAACTCTCAGGGAAGTGGGGCTGGCCTCATTCTAGCCAGTCCAGACAGAGTGGTGATGGAGTATGCCCTTCGTTTCCTTTTCCCAGCTACCAACAACCAAGCCGAGTATGAAGCCCTACTATCCGGGATACGGCTAGCTTGCGAGCTCGGGGTAAAGCATCTCAGAGTCTTCACCGACTCTCAGCTAGTTTGTGGCTAGATAAAGGGGGAATACGAGGCACGAGATCCTGTCATGTCATGTTACCTGAGTATGGTACAGTCGCAGGTCTCTCCCTTAACCCGTTTCAGCATCAGTTACATTCCCCGGGAGGAGAATGCCAGAGCCGACGCGTTGTCTCGTCTAGCTACATCGGCGACGGAACCTTGGGAAGAACCTATATGGAGCGCCTGGAGGCCCCGAGCATTGACACAATAAAAGAATCCATGCCAGTCCGCCAGGAGCCCTCTTGGATGGATGCCTACACTAAGTACTTTGCTACTGGAGCCCTACCAACCGACCCCACTGACGTCAAGATCTTCAAACGGTGAATACACAAGTTCCTGATGTTCGACGGGCAGCTGTATCGGAGGTCCTTCTCTCATCCCCTCTTGAGGTGTGTTGGCCCACAGATGCCGATTACATCCTCGAGAAATCCATGAAGGTATCTGCAAAGCCACTTGGGGGGCAGAGCACTGGCCTACAAAGCCCAACGCCAAGGCTATTACTGGCCCACCATGCGGGAGGACGCGGCCGAGCTAGTCCGGAAATGTGATAGTTGCCAGCGGCATGCCAACATCCAACGACAACCAACTTCTCGACTGAGCCCTCTATCGGCTCCATGGCCGTTTGCCCAATGGGGATGGACATCTTGGGACCTTTCCCTCCCGCTTCTGGCCAACGGAGGTTCTTGCTTGTCGCCATCGATCATTTCACTAAGTGGGTGGAAGCTGAAGCGCTAGCCAAGATTACTGAGGCTAAGGTGAGGAACTTCTTTTGGAAGTTCATTATCTGCCGATTTGGACTACCCCACACGCTTGTTACCGACAACGGGCGCCAGTTCGACAATGGCCCATTCAGAGACTTCTGTGCTGAACTGGGAATACACCAAAGGTTCACTTCTGTCGGTCACCCGCAAACTAACGGGGCTACCGAGGTGATGAATCGTACAATCTTATAGGGACTCAGGACGCGCCTGGACAACTTCAAGGGGAGATGGGTAGAAGAGCTCCGAACGTGCTGTGGGCTTATCACACAACGCCCCGTGCTCCCACTGAAGAGACCCCATTCAGCCTTGTCTTCGGAACAGAAGCCGTTATCGTAGTGGAGATCGGTGTCCCTAGTCCCCGGACACAGTCATACAATGAAGATGACAATCCCAGTCAACTAAGGGCTAACCTCGACCTCGTTGAAGAGCTTCGCGATCAAGCACGAATCAGAATGGCCTCTTACCGACAAAGGGTTGCAAAGTACTACAATGCCCGAGTCCGTCCCAGGACGTTCCTCCCGGAGATTTGGTCCTCAGGCGAGCTGCAGTCTCCAAACCTACGGAGGGAGGCAAGCTATCTCCCAATTGGGAAGGGCCCTACCGAGTCACCCAGGCACTTCATCACGGAGCTTACCGGATCGAAGAACTGGACGGGAAACCTCTCCCTCATACCTGGAATGCGGATAACCTCAGGCGGTATTATCAGTAGCCCATTGTCATATTTGTTTTAAACATTAACCTATAATTATCGTTCATCCTTTTGCACTAACGGAAGTGTTTAAGCATTCTGGCTTCTCACCTGAGCCCGGCTCCGCATCGCGCTTCAAGTCTGGCTCCGCGTCAGCAACAAGCCGAGTCTCCCCTCGGCAATTAAGCCCGAGTCTCCCTCGGCGATTAAGCATGGCTCCACACCGGCACTCCAAGCCTGGCTTCGCGTCAGCAACAAGCCCGAGTCTCCCCTCGGCAATTAAGCCCGGCTCCACGTCGGCACTCCAAGCCTGGCTCCGTGTCAGCAACAAGCCCGAGTCTCCCTCGGCAATTAAGCCCGAGTCTCCCCTCGGCGATTAAGCCCGGCTCCACGCGGCACTCCAAGCCTGGCTTCGCATCAGCAACAAGCCCGAGTCTTCCCTCGGCAATTGAGCCGAATCGCGTCAGCGCTCCAAGCCTGGAGCTGCATGGACAACTCTGCCAGCCTTGGCCTCACTTTGCTCTTGGCTGTTGGCTCCGGCTTCAGCCTCGCCATGGCCGTCAGCTTCAGCGTCACCATGACTTTCGGCTTCAGCTTCGTCACGGCTTCCGGCGTTGGCCTGGCCATAGCCACGGCTCAGCCCCGCCGTGGCTACCAGCCTTGGCCTCACTTTGCTCTTGGCTGTTGGCTCCGGCTTCAGCCTCACCATGGCCATCGGCTTCAGCGTCACCATGGCTTCCGGCTTCAGCTTCGTCACGCTTCCGGCGTCGGCCTGGCCATAGCCACCGGCTCGAGCCCGTCGTGGCTACCGGCCTTGGCCTCACTTTGCTCTTGGCTGTTGGCTCCAACTTCAGCCTCACCACAGCCATCGGCTTCAGTGTCACCATGACTTCTGGCTTCAGCTTCATCATGCTTCCGGCGGCCTGGCCATAGCCACCGGCTCCAGCCCCCCGGCTACCGGCCTTGGCCTCACTTTGCTCTTGGCTATTGGCTCCGGCTTCAGCCTCGCCACGGCCGTGGCTTCAGCGTCACCATGACTTCCAGCTTCAGCTTCGTCACAGCTTCGGCGTCGGCCTGGCCATAGCCACCGGCTCCAGCCCCATCGCGGCTACTGGCCTTGGCCTCACTTTGCTCTTAGCTGTTGGCTCCGGCTTCAGCTTGCCACGGCCGTCGGCTTCAGCATCACCATGACTTCCGGCTTCAGCTTCATCATGGCTTCTGGCGTCGGCTGGCCATAGCCAACGGCTCCATCCCGCCATGGCTACGGCCTTAGCCTCACTTTGCTCTTCGTTGTTGGCTCCGCTTCAGCCTCGCCATGGCCGTCGGCTTCAGCGTCACCACGACTTTTAGCTTCAGCTTCGTCACGGCTTCCGGCATCGGCCTGGCCATAGCCACCGGCTCCAGCCCCACTGCGGCTACCGGCCTTGGCCTCACTTTGCTCTTGGCTGTTGGCTCCGGCTTCAGCCTCGCCATAGCTGCCGGTTTCAGCCTCGTCATGGCTATCAGCTCGGCTTCGCCGTGGCTGCCAGCTTCGGCCTCGCCATGGCTACCGGTTTCAACTTCATCTTGATTCCACTTCTCGGTTTCGGCCTCGATCGACGCCTTGATTTCACTTCTGGTCTCGGTCCTTCGGCCTCGACTCTAGTCTAGGCTACCCCCTAAAAACGACCCTTGCCCATTCACGTTACTATACTCGCTGGAGTTGGCCAGCTACGGGCGAATCAAAGGAAGATTGAATTGAAATTCATTAATAATGAAACAGTTTTACAAAATCGCCGGTCAAAGCCGGACTTGACACAACCAAAAAGAAAAACTAAGATTCGACAGGATCTGGGCCATCATCCTCCTCATCTGGCTGGAGATCCTCAATCCCTTCAAGGCCGTAAAGCTTTCGGATTTTTTCTTTGCAGTCCTGAAAGCCGCTATCATATGCGAAGGCCGTTGTCTCGGCCAACTCTTTGTTGAAGGCAGCAGACTTCCTGAAATCTTCCACAGCCTCAACAGCCTTCCTCTCGGCCTCGGTGGCTCTCTTTTTGGCTTCGGCCAATGCCGCTTTTAGATTGGCGATCTCTGCATCAGACCGGCGGGCGATCTCCTCAGTATTTTCGGCTCTTTCCTCAGCCACACCGATCTCGATGGTGGCAGAATGTAGCCGACCCGTCAGCAGATACACTTCCGACTCCGCTGTCTTCAACTTTTCTTCTGCCTCTTTTTGCTTTTCCTCGGCCGCTTGAGCATTGTCCAACTCGTTGGCCGCTTGGCGCTGGGCTACCTCCAGTGCATCTTCTGCCTTCTCAGCCCTAAGCCGGGCAGCCTCGGCTTCGGCTTCAGCCTTCTATGTCCGGCAGACTCTACCCAGACCTCTTCTAGAGCGCCTCGGCCCTCGCCTTTACTTCTTGGACTTCCTCCAACGACTGATTGAGGGCGGCCTGGCACTGGGACCAAAGGCCCCTCATGGCGGTCAAGGAATTCAATGCCTACACACCACTCACAGTTAGATGAAGAAACAGGGACAATAGAGATTGACAAGGGGGCAATATTTACCCAAAGTTGGGCCACGGACGCCTCTCGAAAAAACACAGAGGTCTTCTGATGCTGGAGGTACCTCTGCAACTCAGGCATGGAGGCGTCAATCATTGTCTGCTCGGCCCAGCGAGTGTGACGAGACAAGATCGACTGGAATGAAACATCGATCTCATCTTCGGCAAACTCCATGGTGGCCGGTGCAGGTTCAATTTCTGGTTGCTGTAGGGAGAAACAATCCCCGAGGCATGCATATTTTTAAAAAATTGATAACAATTATCATTGCGAAATTTTAAAGATTACATACTAATCTATCTAACATGCATCAAGATCATATCTTTGCCTTGTATATAGGATCGATTGATCCAAAATATGCATATAAATAAAAATATCAAGATCATATCTTGATCTTCAAGATGACTAGTCATACTACTTATCTTGAAGCCTGCCTTAAGATCTAGGGATCAAATCACTTACCTTAAGAACAGTAGGTAAATCCTTATTGCTCTGCAGCCGTTCAATCGTCCGGCCTCTAGTATCGTCCACGCGAAGCCCCGAATGATCGGATTTTCGGGAGTGCTAGCTCGCGGAAAAATAGCTTTGCTGATCTTGAATCCTCCCACTTGAATCTTCCTCTAAGATCCACCAACTTCCGCTAACACCAGAATCACCAGGATTTTTATTCTAACCTTTTTAGAATTACAATCCACGACATATCGTGTATTGTTGTTCTGTTTTTCTGGTGAGGGAATGTCCTCTATTTATAGTCTCAATTTAGCCTTAACATTGAATTCTGACATTAAGAATTCCGTCGTTTGGTAAAAGCGAAGAGACGCCGAAGGCCGCTTGGTTTAATTCCGACGTTCGGTGAAAACCAAAGAGACGTGGCTAAATCCGACGTTCGGTGAAAACCAAAGAGTGGCTAAATCCGACGTTCGGTGAAAATTAATGTTAGGCATTAAATTCTACATGAGAATTTAATCTCATGAGATGAGATTTTAGCCATCTCATCATATGAGATCCTTATGCGAGAGGTTTGGGTTCAGGTGATGGTTTAATCTGATCTGAATTTATTGGACTGAACCCACATAGATCATGGTCCAAGCCCAAATCAAATTTGGCTAGTCCTGAATCTATTTAAATCCAAATCAAGTCTAATTTCAAATCAATATTTGAAATTGACTAGTCCTTCTAATAGACTTAAACCAAATTGAATCTTATTCACTTGTACTTAACCCAATTGAGATAATTCAATCAATCAAATTGATTAATTAAATCATATACGATTCTCAATCGTTGATCAGCAAATAGATCATCCTAGGAAACTTCTATGCGTGTGACTCTCTAGGTTCGAACCTAAGCCGGTAGCATAGAAACAACTTTCTATACTAATCGATGTGCCCATCTAGCAATGGAACCCGACGTCCGGATAGGTCGAAGAGTTGCCGAGCAAACTCCAAGAACCCTAAGAAATAGTTACCGTATAATTCATCCTCTTGACCACAAATGCTAAGGATGGCTTAAGAGCCTGTCAACTCTAAATAGCAAATCCATAAAGTGATTTCAACTTTAGTGATCATGTGACTTTCACATGAAGTGCCTTGGCCAAGGTCTTGCTAAATTGAAACACAAGCATTTCTCCTTTTAACGGGATAGGTCAAATTCCATCTTGATCCACAACTGACTACCACAAGTACTTGACTGCACCCAGTAACCTTTCGTAGCTGGATTAGAAATCCAGGTGGTCCGGCACCTAAGTACAATGAGTTGCTTGTAAGCCACTGGTTGTGATCTTCAGGTCTGAAGGATACTTATACCTATATCTTCTCGGATTAACTCTTGACAGTAGAGTATCCGGAAATGAGTCACGTTCGGTGAAATGTACTCCTACACTTTCACCTGTATGTCATACCAGTGTCTCTACACTCCTTGGTTAAGAGGACAACCAACAAATATGATATACAACGTCCTATAATTGATAGTACTATGGCCCTGTCATAGTATATCATTTGGTCGCGAACTCTTTTAAGGACCTTCAAAGATAAATCCTCCTTTATCGTGAAGGAAGATCCTGAGGGCTTCATTACTATTAGGAGTATTAAGAAGATGTTCTTGTAATGAATAAACTGCCAAATAACTTTTATTAATATATCAATTTATATACAATTTACATTAGCACAATCATCAAATGATTGGCTTTAGGATACAATTCCCAACAAACTCCCACTTAGCCTAAAGCCACTCATTACAGTATCTAATACCCATCTTCAACTTATAGTTGTCAAACTCCTTGATGCTGAGTGCTTTAGTAAATGGGTCACCTAGGTTTTCCTTTCCATCAATCTTCTGAAGATTTATGTCACCTCGGTCTACAATCTCTCGAATAAGATGAAACCGCAGTATGTGCTTGGTGCGCTGATGTGCTCGTGGTTCCTTTGCTTGAGCTATGGCACCAGTGCTGTCACTGTACAACAGGACTGGTCCATCTATGGAAGGTGTCACTCCAAGCTCGGAGATGAACTTTCGCAGCCACACAGCTTCTTTCGCAGCATCTGATGCAGCGATGTACTCTGCCTCGCACACCGAATCTGCCACTGTATGTTGCTTGGAACTTTTCCAGCAAACAGCTCCACCATTAGGATAAACACGAAACCCGATACACTTTTGCTATCATCATGATCTGATTGGAAACTGGAATCAGTATATCCAACAAGTTTCAAATCAGACTCTCCATAGACTAACCACTGGTCCTTAGTATTTCTCAAATACTTAAGGATTGTCTTAACAACTTGCCAGTGTTTTTCTCCTGGATCAGATTGGTATCTACTCACTACTCCTAGTGAGTATGCCACATCTGGTCTTGTACATGTCATGGTGTACATAATCGATCCCACTGCCGAAGCATATGGAATTCGACTCATACGTTCTCTTTCATTAGGAGTTGTCGGACAATCCTTCTTAGAAAGATGAATTCCATGGCCTATCGGAAGATAGCCTTTCTTGGAATTCTCCATGCTAAACCTCTTTAGCACGGTGTCAATGTACGTAGATTGGGATAAACCAAGCATCCTCTTAGATCTATCTCTATAGATCTTCATCCCTAGGATGTATGATGCTTCTCCCAGATCTTTCATGGAGAATTGTGATGATAACCATGTCTTTATTCCTTGTAATGCAGGGATATCATTCCCGATTAAGAGAATATCATCCACATATAATACAAGAAATACAATAACGGAATCGTTAGCCCATTTATAAATGCAAGGTTCTTCTTTATTTTTAATAAAGCCATAAGATTTGATCACTTTATCAAATCGTATGTTCCAACTCCTAGATGCTTGCTTAAGTCCATAAATAGACTTCTGTAGCCTGCACACTTTAGACTCGTCTTCAGATATAAAACCTTCAGGCTGTATCATATACACTGTTCTTCTAAATCACCATTTAGAAAAGCGGTTTTAACATCCATCTGCCAAATCTCATAATCGAAGTGTGCTGCTATAGCTAGCATAATCCGAATGGATTTCAGCATTGCCACAGGAGAAAACGTTTCGTCATAGTCAATACCATAACGTTGACGATACCCCTTAGCAACCAGACGTGCTTTATAGGTCTCAACCTTTCCGTCTGCGCCTCTTTTCCTCTTGAAAACCCACTTACACCCTATGGGTTTTATCCCTTCGGGTGGGTCAACTAATGTCCATACATTATTGTCCTTCATGGAATCAAGTTCGGATTTCATGGCATCAAGCCATTTATTAGAGTCAGTCCTTTGCATAGCATCCATATAGGTGATCGGATCCTCGTTGTTCTCATCGAGTTCAACAGGATCATCGTTCTGGACCAAGAAACCTAAGTATCTGTCCGGTTGATGTGGTACTCTACCAGATCGCCTTAATGGTGCATCTAAAATGGGTTTTGAGTTTGATCTAATCAACTCAGATTCTAAGGGTTCACTGGTTTGTGTTGTTCCTTCTACTTGATGAACTTCCTCAAGTTCAACATTAGAGCTATTTGTTCCTTCACTAAGGAACTCCTTTTCAAGAAAAACTCTATTACTAATGAACAACTTTTGTTCTTCAGTATTGTAGAAGTAATATCCTTTGGTTTCTTTCGGATAGCCGATAAAAAAATATTTGTCAGATTTGGGTTCAAGTTTGTCTGATTTTGCACGTTTCACATAAGCCGGACACCCCCAGACTCTCAGATAGGTAATAACCGGTTTATGTCCATACCACATCTCATGTGGAGTTTTAGAAACAGACTTACTTGGAACCTTATTAAGAATATGACAAGCTGATTCTAATGCGTATCCCCAAAATGATATTGGCAAGCTTGCAAAACCCATCATGGACCGAACCATGTCTAACAGTTTCGATTCCTTCTTTCCGACACACCGTTATGCTGCGGTGTTCCAGGAGGAGTCCATTGGGGAGAGAATCCCATTCTCTCTTAAATATGTCACAAATTCATTGGAAAGGTATTCGCCTCCTCGATCTGATCGAAGGGTCTTAATACATTTTCCTGTTTTTTTCTACTTCTTTATGATATAGTTTGAACATTTCAAACGACTCAGATTTATGTCTCATAAGATAGACATAACCAAACCTAGAAAGGTCGTCTGTAAAAGTAATGAAGTAGTAATATCCACCTTTGGCACAAGTGCTCATTGGTCCACATACATCAGTATGTACTAGACTCAATAGCTCTTTGGCTCTTTCACCTTTTCCAGTAAAAGATGACTTGGTCATTTTACCAAGAAGACATGATTCACAGGTAGTTAATGATTCACAATCATCAACTCGAAGGATGCCCTCCTGAGTTAACCTGTTTAATCTGTTCTTATTGATATGACCCAGCCGATGGTGCCAAAGATAAATGTCTGTGACATCAGTTGTTCTAGGGCGCTTACTTGAATTGTACACTACATTCACAGGCTGTGATAATATATAAATGCCATTAGATAAATGCCCAGTCATTACAGTGACTCCATTCATAATGATATTCAAAGTAACATCCTTTATTGAAATTTCATAATGACTTTTGGCCAGAAGGCCTACAGAAATTACGTTCAACAAGAACGTGGGCAAAAATGACAATCATTTAGTATAATGACATTTCTATTGAAAACTATTTCAAGAACTCCTAATGCCAGAACTGGAACTAATCTTCCATCGCCGACATTAAGGAATCTTTCATTGTCCTCAAATCTTCTAGTGACCTGTAGTCCCTGCAATGAATTGCAAATGTTAAAAGGACTCCCGGTATCCAATACCCAGGTCTGATTATCATATACAGAAAAATTACAAGGTGTTATCATATAAATACCTTGTTGAGCAACATCTTGCTCCTTTTTCTTCTTTGGCCTGTTTTGATCAAGTGTGGCAATGTAAAGAGGACAGTTCCTCTTCCAGTGCCCTTGCATCTTGCAGTGAAAGCATTCAGCTTGACTTTTATCAACTTTCTTCTTCTGCATCTGACCCTTATAGATGTCCTAGCATGTTGCACCTTTTTATTATTCTTTTTCTTCTTCCCTTTCCCAAAGGGTTTACGCCCTACCTTAGATCCTTCAACCACATTAACCAAACCCTTAGAGAGCTGGTTATCCTTCTCAAAGTTCTGTAACAACCCCAACAAACCGTGGTAGTTGACTGCAGGCTTTGTCATTCGAAAATGAGTAAGGAAAGGTCGGAAGGATGGAGGCAAGGAATTCAGGATCGCATCTTTTCCCAACTGCTCATGTAAGGGAAAGCCGAGCTTGCTTAGGAGTTCTATCTTCTCGATCATATACAATACATGATCAGTGACAGGAGATCCATCCCTCATTCGAGCATTGAAAATAGCACAACTAGTCTTGTGCCTTTCAACATCGTCGGGTGTGCCGAAAGATTCATTCAACGCTTGAATGATTTCTTCTGGCTGAGCATTCTCGAACCGGCGACCGAATTCATCGTTCATTGCTGCTAGCATGATACAACGCACGCTAGTTCTATCATTGAGCCACTTCTGATAAGTGTCTCTCTCAGAACTTTGGTGTTTGCATCAGGTATCTTTGGTGCAGGATTATTCAGAATATATAGAATCCTCTCATGCTCAAGGACGATCTTAAGTTTTCTAAACCAGCTATTGAAATTGGAACCATTCAACTTGTCACTATCCAATAGGGACCTTAATGATAAATTAGTGGCCATTTTCTGCATAAGGAAAAACTAAAGTTTATTAGTATATAAATTGATTCAGTCTAAAGACTTGGACTTTAGTCTAAAGATTCTCCACTATTTTGTTCAAATTGGCAGCCTCTACACCCCAATTCGAAGAATTATTCTTAATTCTTTAGCGGGCACTAAGATCTACATAAACTACATACAGGCCCAAGTGAAGCTTGGCTAACCCATATGCATCTAAGAGTAGGTTTAAAACCAATTGTTTCCCCAAACAATTCTTAGTGTTCAGTTTTGCCCCATATACCTCTTCAGCAGGCATGAAGTGCCTCCACTGAAAGTTCTGGTTAGGTCCAACCATTAAATGATATAATCAGTGTAACCTATCAATAGACAACCAAGCCGAGTGAAGCTCGGCTCACCTGACTGTTTATTTAATAGTTACGCTGACTTATCATATAATGAATGATAATTCCGATGGTTGACAAGCACCAGGCATGGAGTGCCTCCAATGATTATCAAGACATCGGACTCATTATCACCCACCTTAATGGGAGGCTATGATCTAGTTATCATATAACTATTTCATTTTAAGGACCTAATAATTTTAGAGGATTTTAATAATATGAAGATAAATTGACTAATCAAGTTCTCCCACTGAATCTATGAAATCGGTAGAATGAAACAAGATTAAGTCAGGTTAAGTGGCACCTAAATCAGTCAGACTGATTTTCTTACAGGCATGGGTCAACCCGAATCAGGTAAATGATCTGAATCATAAATGGTTCACCATATTGACCAGGTGAGTGAGATCGATGGGAGGGATATGCCATTAACTCGTTAAAGACGCATCAATACGAGTAGCTCCCAATTAAAAACCATTCGATCATTGATCCTAGAGCAACTTGCCAACCCACCTTGACATCATATGGTTAACCAATTCTGATTTGACCATCTAAGAGATTCATGCTCAACCACGGAGCCTAATCTACTTCCATTTGGTTTAATCAAAGAGAAGGACATGATCAACTACAACTATTGTTTGATTTAGAGCATTCTTAACCTAATCTAATTAGATTTGATCAAATACTCTTACAGTCCAGTTGATTTAAACCTTAGGGTCTAACCCTTTATGGACCCGATTTAGCTAACCCAAAGGATTAAATATATTTCATGTTTACATGTCATATATTTCAATCAAGCATATGTATTATGTTACTACTCATAATTCCTATATTTAGATCATATCTAAAGAGATTATGAATTAACATTTGACATTCAAATTAGACTCTCATAAATATTTGTATGTTTCATAACATAGACATCAGCCATCATATATCATATCTATGTTTTATACTAAACATGCAAATATCATGTTTTATATAACATCAACATGTATCAAATATAAAACATATTTTGAGAGTGTATGTAATCAGTGTTTTGAAGCCAAAGATCAATTTAAATTATCACAACAATATGTCATAGAATACCTCATTGAATGGTAATTTGGATTTTCAATCCATCTGTGACCGAATAGACCTGAGATTTGTTTTAGCCTTGATTACACAATTAATAGGAGCATTAATTTACATGCAATAAATTAGATCAATACGAAACCATCGCTCTGATACCATTTGTAGGGAGAAACAATCCCCGAGGCATGCATATTTTAAAAAATTTGATAACAATTATCATTGCGGAATTTTAAAGATTACATACTAATCTATCTAACATGCATCAAGATCATATCTTTGCCTTGTATATAGGATCGATTGATCCAAAATATGCATATAAATAAAATATCAAGATCATATCTTGATCTTCAAGATGACTAGTCATACTACTTATCTTGAAGCCTGCCTTAAGATCTAGGGATCAAATCGCTTACCTTAAGAACAGTAGGTAAATCCTTATTGCTCTGCAGCCGTTCAATCGTCCGGCCTCTAGTATCGTCCACGCGAAGCCCCGAATGATCGGATTTCCGGGAGTGCTAGCTCGCAGAAAAATAGCTTTGCTGATCTTGAATCCTCCCACTTGAATCTTCCTCTAAGATCCACCACGCTTCCGCTAACACCAGAATCACCAGGATTTTTTATTCTAACCTTTTTAGAATTACAATCCACGACATATCGTGTATTGTTGTTCTGTGTTTTCTGGTGAGGGAATGCCCTCTATTTATAGTCTCAATTTAGCCTTAACATTGAATTCTGACATTAAGAATTCCGTCGTTTGGTAAAAGCGAAGAGACACCAAAGGCGGTGCTTGGTTTAATTCCGACGTTCGGTGAAAACCAAAGAGACATGGCTAAATCCAACGTTCGGTGAAAACCAAGAGTCGTGGCTAAATCCGACCTTCGGTGAAAATTAATGTTAGGCATTAAATTCTACATGAGAATTTAATCTCTTATGAGATGAGATTTTAGCCATCTCATCATATGAGATCCTTATGCGAGAGGTTTGGGTTCAGGTGATGGTTTAATCTGATCTGAATTTATTTGACTGAACCCACATAGATCATGGTCCAAGCCCAAATCAAATTTGGCTAGTCCTGAATCTATTTAAATCCAAATCAAGTCTAATTTCAAATCAATATTTGAAATTGACTAGTCCTTCTAATGGACTTAAACCAAATTGAATCTTATTCACTTGTACTTAACCCAATTGAGATAATTCAATCAATCAAATTGATTAATTAAATCATATACGATTCTCAATCGTTGATCAGCAAACAGATCATCCTAGGAAACTTCTATGCGTGTGACTCTCTAGGTTCGAACCTAAGCCGGTAGCATAGAAACAACTTTCTATACTAATCGATGTGCCCATCTAGCAATGGAACCCGACGTCCGGATAGGTCGAAGAGTTGCCGAGCAAACTCCAAGAACCCTAAGAAACAGTTACCGTATAATTCATCCTCTTGACCACAAATGCTAAGGATGGCTTAAGAGCCTGTCAACTCTAAATAGCAAATCCATAAAGTAATTTCAACTTTAGTGATCATGTGACTTTCACATGAAGTGCCTTGGCCAAGGTCTTGCTAAATTGAAACACAAGCATTTCTCCTTTTAACGGGATAGGTCAAATTCCATCTTGATCCACAACTGACTACCACAAGTACTTGACTGCACCCAGTAACCTTTCGTAGCTGGATTAGAAATCCAGGTGGTCCGGTACCTAAGTACAATGAGTTGCTTGTAAGTCACTGGTTGTGATCTTCAGGTCTGAAGGATACTTATACCTATATCTTCTCGGATTAACTCTTGACAGTAGAGTATCCGAAAATGAGTCACGTTTGGTGAAATGTACTCCTACACTTTCACCTGTATGTCATACTAGTGTCTCTACTCTCCTTGGTTAAGAGGACAACCAACAAATATGATATACAACGTCCTATAATTGATAGTACTATGGCCCTGTCATAGTATATCCCTGAGGGCTTCATTACAATCAGGAGTATTAAGAAGATGTTCTTGTAATGAATAAACTACCAAATAACTTTTATTAATATATCAATTTATATATAATTTACATCAGCACAATCATCAAATGATTGACTTTAGGATACAATTCCCAACAGTTGCATGCCCGACGCTTCGGCTTGGGCAGGCTCAGCTCCTGCCCCCTCGATGAAAGGGGCGGCCTCCAGATCAGGCCTCGGAATTGTGTCGATTGGCTCCGCCTCGGGAGCCGCTGGTGGTGATGGCGGCGCCTCCTTCCTTTGCTCCAGAGGGGTATCCGTCAGGTCCATAGGGGACGGAGCAGAAGGCGGGGAATGAGCCTGTCCTCTCTCGGCCTCATCCTTTGCTGAAACCTCTTTGGTTTCGGCTTCTGCAGCGGCTTTGGTGGCGACCTCCCTTCTAGCGGGAGCCTCCTCTTCTCAAGCCTTTCTTTTCCTCGTAGCGGCCCTCCTTATATCATGCAGCGATGGTGCCATACCTACAAACCAATGAATTTTGGTTAAACGGGGAAGAAAAGGAAAAATCAAGAGAAAAGGCTGCACTGCTCACCATCACCGGAAATAATACCGCTAGCCGAAGATTCTCCTCGGCTAGCAGCTGGTTGCAGCGAGGGACGTCGGCAGTAATCAACTGCCCAAACGCCTCATGATCCCTTGGAAGAATTCTGGGATCTTTGTTGGCTTCGGTATCGGGCATTCTCCACTCAGTCTTCACTCCGTCGATTTAGGAAAAAAAGAACATATTTTTCCATCCCTTAACCGAAGTGGGAAGATGCAGCCTAAGAATTATAGTGGGCCTGGGGGTAAAGGACCACCAGCTTGATTGTTTCCTAAGAGTATAGAAGTTGCGAAAGAGAGAAATCCTGGCTTCTATCCCATGTATGTGGCATAACACTAAGAAACCTATAAGGGTCCGAATAGAATTTGGGACCAACTGGGCTAAGGTTAAGGAATACCTATCTAAGACATTCAATATGAAAGGATGAAGGGGAATGCAGAGGCCAGCCTTAAAGTAGTATTCGTAGAGGGCAATCCTCCCGGGATAGGAAGAAGTTATCCTATCCTCGGGAAGAGGCCTGTAAAGACGAAGATTGGTAGGGATTTGATAACGAGCCCGAAGATTAATTATCTCCTGGGCCGTCATCACGGAGGCAATCCCGTCGAGGGATTCCCCTGCGTGAGAGGGGCCGGCGATGGTCGGACGGCGCCAGGCAAGGGTCCGTCCGGCAGTCGAGCGATTCTCAGCGAGAGATCGCCCGACCACTTGCGGTTGCTCCGTTGGGACATCCTCTACAGAGGTGGACCATTTAGACGCTGGAGAGGAGGCAGACCGCTGAGGAAGATCGGGGGAATAGCCCCCGGAACCAAAAATAAAACATGAAAGGGACGAATCAGCCATGGTAGCAGAACTAACCTGGAAAACTCAAGCACGAAGAATCGAGGGTGAGGGACTCGAGAAGACGGGAGACGAACAGGCCCAGGTAAAATCAGGGTAGGAACGAAAATGGAAGCAGTAAGAACACTTGCAGCCTAAAACGCCACCCTTTATAGACTCGTCTTTTCAAAACCATCCCGCTAATTTCGCTCCGGCTACGTGCTCGCTTCCCATTGGGGGCGCCTATGGCAACCACCCAAAGCGTTGAACTTGGGAGCCCCTGCCAACGAAAATATAGCGGTGACTTCACCATAATGATGTATTCGCCTAGCACTCGAGGAAGATCCGCCTCGATCCCAATAGTCGAGGTGGGCGAGATGATGGCGTCGCAGCATCCGATGCGTGTCCATGGGCAAGGGCCTTGGCACGTGGCGCCTGAGAATTAGCCACCGGGTGATAAAGCGCCCCCGTTCAATGGTAAGTGCACGCTCACCCATCTCGGGGGCGGGGGGCATCTGATATGGCTAATCAACTGTCAGGCAGAACAATAACACCATATGATTTTTGAGCAATTATCGCTGGCCTAAGGCTCAGCTTGGCTTCCATCTTGGCCCCCGGATTCGACTCGGCCTCCATCTTCGGCTGTGGATCTGGCTCGGCCTCCGGCTTTGGCCGTGGATCCGGCTCGGCCTCTAGCTTCGGCCTCGGATTCGACTCGGTCTCCAGCTTCGGCCTCGGATT
>UESW01003292.1:26636-57269 GCA_900491605.1 Calamus simplicifolius | reverse complement strand
CAAAGAACTGATTAGAAAATGTCCACATCATGCCATACCCAAATGGCAACTGGTTCAGTACTTTTATGATGGTTTATCAGAAAAGCATCGACAATGGTTGATGCTTCATGTGGTGGGACATTTATGCTAAAAATGAACATGAAGCTTGGCAACTCTTTGAGATATTAAGTGAGAATTCATTACATCACATGTCAGTTGCTCGTAGAGACCCTCCAATAGGACCTAAAGAGGTGGAATATATGAAATAGGTCTTCTACATATATCTATACTAAGGTAGATGAATTATCCTATAAACTTGATCGGATTCTACAAGTTGGAAACATCTCTTCCCCATATACTCAATTACATGAGGTCTGCATAATTGTTCGAGTCCAACCCTTCTATAGGTGAATATCTAGCTGCATACCAATTTTCTGAACTTGTTCAAGAGCAAGCCCACCAAGCCCAAACCCGATTAGGTCCTAGAACAGGAAATGATCCCCAAACTAAAGATCCTGGTACCCCAATATCATGTGTCATAGGAAACTTCACAATCAAGAAAGCATTATTAGATTGGGTGCGAGTGTAAACCTTCTCCCCATTTCAGTGTATGAGTATTTGGATTTGGAGAATTAAAAACCCACTACAGTAACACTACAATTGGCAGATAGATCAGTCAAAGAACCTCGTGGAATATTGGAAGATGTATTAGTAAAGGTGGATGAATTCTATTTTCCTGTCGTCTTCCTTGTGTTAGATATGGAATCTAGCGATAATCCTAACCAAATTCTCATCATCCTTGGATGACCTTTTCTAGCTATCGCTAATGCGTGTATAAATTGTAGAACAGTGTGATGGATGTATCTTTTGGAAACAAGAAGATGAGATTAAATATTTTTAATGCTTCCCAAGGACCACCTATGTATAATTTAAATGAAGTAAACATGATAGAGGAAGTAGTAGATAAAAATTTAAAGTTTGCTTGATTCGGATCCTTTACAAACATGTCTTACACATTTTGGAATAGATGACTTTGATATTGATGAGTACCAAAGAGATAAACATGTTATTAGAACCACCTAAGTTCGACACCATCCCTCCATGGACTATAAAATATGAACCACTTCCAACTAAACCAACCTTTTAATACCATCCTTGGAAGAACCACCCCAACTAGAGTTGAAACCTCTTCCAGATGACTTAAAATATTCATTCCTTGGACCCAATGACACCCTTCCAGTAATCATTGCATCTACCCTAACCTCTGAGTAGGAAGATAAAGTGGTAGATGTACTTAAAGAACATAAAGAGGCAATTGGATGGACAATAGCTGATCTTAAGGGAATTGACCCTTCCATTTGCATGCACCACATTCATAGTGAAATTGAAGCCAAACCACATAGAGACATGCAACGAAGGCTAAATCCGAACATGAGGGATGTTGTTAAGAAAGAAGTAGTAAAATGGCTTGATGCTGGTATCATTTATCCAATTTTAGATAGTCAATGGGTCAGTCCAATCCAAGTAGTACCTAAAAAATTGGGTATTATCATGATTAAAAAAAAAAAGGGTGAATCAATTCCTACTCGTACATCAACTAGTGGGAGAGTGTGTATAGATTATCAAAAGTTGAATGCCGTGACTAGGAAAGACCACTTTCCTTTGCCTTTTATCGATCAAATTCTAGAACGGCTAGCGGGACAAAGTTTCTTTTGTTTCTTAGATGGATATTCATGATACAATCAAGTCCCAGTATTTTCTGCAGATCAAGAAAAGACCACCTTCACCTATCCTTTTGGAACATTTGCCTTTAGACGCATGCCGTTTGGTCTTTGTAATGCACCAGCCACTTTTCAATGATGTATGTTGGCCATATTTTCTGATATGATTGGTCAATTTTTGGAAGTATTTATGGATAATTTTTTAGTTTTTGGTGCATCATTTGATAGCTGTCTCGAGAATTTGACTAAGGTACTGAAAAGATGTATGGAAATAAATTTAGTCCTAAGTTGGGAGAAGAGCCATTTTATGGTTCGTAAGGGAATAGTGCTCGGACACATTGTTTCAGAGTGAGGTATTGAGGTTGATAAAGCCAAGGTTGAATTGATCTCAAATCGACCACCCCCAACCTCAGTTAAACAAGTACGATATTTCCTTGGTCATGCTAGTTTTTATAGATGCTTCATCAAAGATGTTAGTAAATTTCTCGACCATTGTGTAATTTATTGACCAAAGATAGTTTTTTTTAATTTTGATGAAGATTGTCTAACAGCCTATAACATCCTTCGAACTGCTTTGACCACTGCACCAATTATCAAGCCCCCAGATTGGACCATACCTTTTGAAATCATGTGTGATGCTTCTGATTATGCTGTAGGATCAGTTCTAGGATAAAAACTCAATCGGGAACCTCATGTAATTTATTATGCTAGTAAAACTCTTTCAGATGCACAAATGAACTATACTACCACTAAAAAAGAATTACTAGTAGTTGTGTTTGCCCTAGAAAAGTTTAGATCATATCTGTTAGGATCTAAGGTTTTAGTTTATTCAGATCATGCAGCGTTGAGATATCTTATATCAAAAAAGGATACAAAACCCAGACTGATTAGATGGATCCTTCTACTACAAGAATTTGATCTAGAAATCTTAGATAAGAAGGGTTCTAAAAATTTGGTAGCAGATCATATCTCTAGGATCTCAGTGGAATACAATAAAGAAATAATTAGATATAAGTTCCCTGATGAGCAATTATTCTCAATTTTCCATAGCAGTCTTCCCTGGTTTGCCCACATTGTAAATTATTTGGCAACAAGAAAAGTACCTTCTCACTGGACAAAACAAGAAAAAGATAGATTTTTCTCATAAGTCAAATATTACTTTTGAGAAGACCCTGAATTATTTAAGTACTGTTCAGATCAGGTGATTAGGCGATGTGTTCCCAAGAGTGAATTCAAAAGTATACTTAACTTCTGTCATTCTCTTGCCTGTGGAGGACATTTTAGTGGAAAGAAAACTGCAGCAAAGGTAATAAAAAGTGGGTTTTATTGGCCAACTCTTTTTAAAGATGCACATGAATTTAATCGTAATTATCTTCAATGTCAACAAACAGGAAATATATCTCGAAAAGACATGATGCCCCTAAACCCTATCTTGGTTGTAGAAATTGTTGATGTATGGGGTATTGATTTTATGGGCCCATTTCCTTCCTTTTTGGATTTGAATATATTCTAGTGGCAGTTGATTATGTATCAAAATGGATTGAAGCCATGGCAACTCGAACCAATGACCATAAAGTTGTAATCAAGTTTGTTCAGCATAATATCCTTAGCCGTTTTGGATGCCCAAGGGCTATAATTAGTGATGGGGGTACACATTTCACGAATAGACACTTTGAAGGATTAATGAACAAATATGAAATTACTCATAAGGTAGCTACACCTTATCATCCCCAAACTAGTGGCCAAGTTGAAATATCAAATAGAGAAATTAAACATATCCTTGAGAAAACAGTGAGACCTGATAGGAAAGATTGGTCAGAATGTTTGGATGATGCATTATGGGCTTATGTACTGCATTTAAAACTCCCATAGGAATGTCTTCTTACAGGCTCGTATTTAGAAAAGCCTATCATTTACCTGTAGAATTAGAACACTGTGCATTTTGGGCCATCAAGCAATTTAATTATGATATGAAAAATGTAGGTGTCAATAGAAAACTCCAATTAAATGAGTTAGAAGAGCTACGAAATGATGCATATGAGAGCTCAAAAATTTATAAAGAACGAACCAAAGCATATCATGACAAATTTATTAGTAGAAAATTTTTTGAACCAAATCAAAAAGTATGGCTTTACAATTCAAGATTACACCTTTTCCCTGGAAAACTTTGTTTACGATGGAATGGACCTTTTATAGTAACTCAAGTATTTCCCCATGGAGCTGTAGAGCTTAAAGACCCCAAGCAAGGAAATACATTAAAGTCAATGGCCAACATTTGAAACCATATATAGAAGAAATTAATGATGGAGAAATTATTGAATCAATTGATCTTGTGAACCCAACATTATCATAATAAGTAGCACAGTCTGGCTGAAGACTTTAAACTTAGCGCTCTTGGGAGGAACCCAATTTATTAGTTATTTTTAACTTTCTATTCTTTTAGTATGTTCTTTCAGTATGACCAGAGAAGAGCAACAGAAGCAGATTAAAAGAAGATGGCAACAATGAAACGTCCAACCTTCAAATACTCTACCAGGTAGTATCTTTCCTTGAAATTATTTTTTTTTCCATTAGGGACAATGGAAATTAAGTTGGGAGGGAGGAAAAAGAATAAGTAAATCCTAGAGTAAAACTATAATCAGATATGTGTACCAAATTCTATCTTGATTTGAAGTTAATCAAGCAGTCTATTAATAAATTAATAGTTAGATTATTTTTGAGATACTAAGGAATAAATTATTAAGAAAACCTAATAAAAGGTAGGGTTTAGCCCAGAAAAAATTTTAGAATAATTTCAGACCCTCCTGACCACTGATCTTAATAGTATAATCAACTTAATAAGGGTATGGGTGAAAATATTATTCAAAAAAAAAAAGAAAAAAAAATCTCTTAAATTAATAAATTAGGTTCTTAACATCTTTCACTGAGTAACCGGGCCCCGTCACCTAAGAAAGTGATGTTGTTCGCATAAAAAGGTGGGAATGTAAAAGAACCTAAGAAGAGTCAGTCCTACCTAAAGCCTTTTTGACTTGAGTAAGTAAGTTCGAGGGATGTTTTACACCTAATACCCTAAAACCAATTGGTTTGGGAGCCATTGGCCTAAAGCTCGCTATAAGGGTTAATTAGAAAGCAAGGGATAGGTCATTGCACTGACTTTACACATAAATAAATAAATAAATAAGGAACTAAATTACAAAAGACATTACACCCAACCCAAATTAAGTTAGAAGACTTAATTAGAGAAGTGGAAAGCTGGTGAAGGAAGACTTCTATAAATTCTTATGGACTACACTTTATCACTAAATGGGTAAGCTTAATAATCCGATGAAGTATCTCCCTTATGATCTAACCAAAAATTTTTAAGAACTATAAGATAACTATCAATTCTTGGACTAGCTTGGTGCAAATTTTTAAATTCTTATTTGCTCGAGGACGAGTAAGATTCAAGTTGGGGGGAGTGATAAACGCATAAATAATTATCACAAAACCTATTAATTAATAATTTAATGTACTTATTATTATTTAATTTTAATATTTTATAATATTTTAAGAAAAACCTTATCAATTTAAGAGACTCGATTTTAGAAATTTAACGATGCAAACGACACTCGAATCGGACTTAAAACGAGCTCGGAATTAATTTTATATGGATTTAGCATGAATTTTAAAGCAAAGTCGGCAAACCAGTGCCGACTTCATCGTCTTCTCAATAGAAACTTCTTTATTTTGCACGATTCTTCTTCTAATAAAATCTAATCTTTTCCTCCACCAATTAAGGAATAAATTGGATAGGAGATTATCAAATTGGAAGAATTAAATTCATCTAGAAGGAATTTTGATTTTATCCGGGATTTTCTCTATGTCGCTCGTTGCTTCTCCGCGTTATCTCTGTTTTGGCAACAGTTGCTTCTCCGCATCTAGGCCATGTCCAGACTTCTACAAATAGCATAAGGAGGGTAGCTAGAGGGTCCCCGTCCAACGATCGACATCCGTTCCAAGCCGTGAGGGAGAGATCTGTTCCACGGCTTGGGAGAATTCTGGGCTCTGTTCCGTTTCTTCCTCTGTTCGTGACTTGAGGCTGCAGGAGCAATTGAGTAGTAGTGGAGGCTCCGTTTGTTGTTCGTAAGGAGTCATTCGAGGTTTGGAGAAGACGTTCCAGGAGCTGAATCCGTGAGTTCTTTTGTGGAGGTTGCTGTTCCCAGGAGTTCCATTGCTGTTCCCAGAAGACGTGGCGTGAAACTCTTTTCGTGCCGTGGCTTCGAGACTGAGGAAGAACAAAGGGCCCGGTTCATGTCTTCAACCCAGTTCAACTTGTCTCCTATTTGGTTCAGGAATTTATTGCAATTTGTTGCCTTCTTAATGTCATAACTTTTTAATTAATATGAAATAAAGTTTTTATTCATGTTAAATTGTTATTAAATTCTATTTAAGTAAAAATAATTTAGACTGATTTATTCTTAAAAAGGATGGGCCATGATCTACGGGTACGAGCCGTGCTCTAATAAGATAAACCATATCTAATTATTTTGCACTACTAATTATCTACTTAGTTATCTATTTAGTTAAATTTATAAATTTATTTCAAGATAATCACTAAAGTCCCTGTGGAATCGATCCCTTACTCTCGGTATTCTAATAGTGAAATTAAGGTGGTTTAATCGTTGCGCTACGATAAGCATCAGGGGGAGGGGTGGTGTGTGATTTAGGATGGGGTGTAGAGAGAAATTTTAGAGGGTATAAAGGTATTATATAATGGGATAAATTGTGTATTTTTTTTAAGTGTGGGTGTAGAGAGTAATTTTTATGGTGTATATAGAAATTCCTTGTTTTGGTGTCCCATTTCAACGTAATGATGTACTTGTCCCAATTTACAATGATGCGCATCCTCTAAATGCCAAAATGCCACACGTGTCCCTATGAGTTGAACCAAGTGAGGAATAAACTTGGAATAACTATTTCAGGCTAGTTATTTTTTTAGAATAAATATTTGGGATAATTTCTTCAAAACCAAATTTAAAAAGAATGGTATTTATATTAGGGTTTAAGTTGTGCCAATTGACTAACCATATAATAAATCCAAAGTTAGGTATGTGAAACATATTTAAAAACTAAGATATTGGATGCATTCCTTGCCAAGTCCCTAAGAAGGAATTTTTAAAACCTAGCAATAATAGATCCATCGGGCTAGGAGGGAGTTTTAAAATAACAGAATATAAATATGGATATATGCTGACTAAGCCTAACCTATGTGATAAGTTTTAAGGAAGAAATCTCAAGTTGAATTAGGTAATTTGTCTCATATTTTTTAGGTAACTAGTGATTGGCCATTGCTAGAATTGATCATGTTCTTAAGTAATTAAATATTTATAACACATGCAATGCTTAGTTTATGAATATTTCTTGCCATGCATATTGATACGTTATCATGATTTATTTTGATATTGATTATTTATTATTCATGATGAGTTGATGAAAGATGTTGGATAGGTTTTTTTATTAGTAAGATTGATAAAGAGATGATGAAACCGAACATAAGCTTTTAAACATGACCATATTGGATGACTATGGATCCCACCAGTAAAGGTTCAACATTGGTAAAACCTACGATGTTGGGGGGCATACATGGTCAGGACCTTGCTTGTGGGAGAAGATGTGATGCTATAATGAAATTAAGATTGTAAAAGATACAGATTACTTATTTTAACTATTAAATTGCATTTGCATATTGATATTATATTATACTCCTATATGGCTAATTATTACTTACTCGACTATAGAGTTCATGATTTTTTCTTTCTTTTTTTAAATTATGCTCAGTAGTTGTATGAGGATACTACTGTAAGAGTACTTAGATGTGTAAGGAGAATAAAGACTTTAATATCTAGTCTTATTGAGATCTAGTATTTAAAGAGTAGTTTTCTAATTAAATGCTTTTATTTTTTGAGTATCTTTTTAACTTTATGATTAGAACTTTACACTGCTAAATTGTGGTATCATAGGTAATGCTTTGTATTTTGTAAGGAACTCCTTTATGATATGTAGTGGTTGTCATAACTCTTATCTCGAAATTCAGGTTCATGACGACTTAAGGGGTAACAGAGCATGCAAAGCTAGGTAATGAAACAAGAATAAAAGATAAGAATTGAGTGTAGGTGAATAGATCACAAAAGATAAGGTGAGATGGGCATATTATTTAATAAAAATATATATACACTTAGAGAAGGGATTTGCAAAGGATACTTGGTCACTAATTTTTGTTCTTGATGGAGTAGGATTACATGGCTATGTGTAGAGGAAGGTGAGCTACTAACAATGTTGTTTGGGAATTTTCAAACTGATAGGCTGATGATACTCCTATGCCAGAAGGAGTTAGCAACCTCCTAGAAAAATACTCCGATAGATCCTTAGGGACTAGGGAAGTGCCGACTGATGCAAGCATTAGTTGGTATGATGCAATTGCAGTAACATTTATTGTAGCAACAAATGCAATAATAATAAGCTTAACATCAATAGCTAGAGATAGTCACGACTCATCAAGAAAAGAGAGGCAGTGTCTTAGAATTTAAGAAGTTAGCCCCACCTCCTTTCAAGGGTGTCACTGAGCCCCCTGAAGGTGAATTGTGGATCAAGAAAATGGAGAAAGCTTTGCAACACTAAGGTGTCTGGAGGAGGATAAAGTAACTTTTGTAGTACACATGTTATCGAGCAAAGCATATGTTTGGTGACAGATGTTGAAGAACATACGCAAATATTTTTGAGACATCTCAAAGTCCATGTAACTTGTGAGAATTTAAAATCAGTTGATTTTGTTGTTATTGTGAGGAAGAACTCAAAATTGGTTCTGAAATTTCTTGAGCATACATGTTACTAGTTATGGAGAAAATCTAAGTCAATGTATTCACAAATCCTCATGTCAAAAATTTAAAAAGAATTTAATTTTCTGAAAGGAAAAAAATGTGAGATGACAGAGTTTTTTTCTTTCCCTGAATAGCTGGCCTTGTTGATCATATGGCTTTATGAGGTGCAAAAATTATCAAGATACTTTGTTTTACTCTCATATATTGTGGTAACTTGCATTCACCTGATTTCAATACATATAAATTCTTAACCCGGTGAAGTACATGGTAAGATCAAACCCATGTAACACTGAACAACCATTCTACCTTCAACTTCTGACACATGAAGCCTCATTAAGTGTCTAGGTATTGATGATCGTCCAAAAGTCAATCCTTACTTCCTCCATTATTAGACTTGCATTTGACAATTTTTTGTTATACATGCACCATCCTTGTTAATTATCACCTGATTTTAAGCACCTGATTTCATTAATTCCTTCATAGATGATGAGTGATGTTCATCTATTCATAACCTCTCTAGATGCATCATATTGTGTAGGACATTACATACAAATAGAGGTTGACAGCATATTAATTATTCCAGGTGGTCGGTCCATGCTAATTAAGCTATTTCAAAAATTAAGCTATTTCAAAGACATAATTTGCTACGGTTACTCTCCAATTAACCCTCTACTCCTGAATGTTTGTTCTACTCTGCGGGAGGTCTTCAGATCCCATATCTAACATATCTACCGAGAGGCCAACTCGGCGGTCGAATAGGTTGCGGGGTAGCAGCCTATTTTTTGGGTTTTGGTTATGGAAACAGGATGACCCCTGTTCCATTGTACTTAAACAACTTCTATTTTCTGATCTATTCGGACCAAATCGCATTAGGCTGATGTGATCACTTATCTTTTCCAAAAAAAAAAACATAATTTCAATGCTAGTACATGTTTTTGTATAAGGCAGTCTATTTGCAGAGTAGCAACGTTCCAATTATGTATGGTAGGAAGAATGGCTAATACTACAAGAAAAATGACTTTTGCCTACGATTTTCGTACCTACGATTTTAAAATCGTAGGCAAAAGATATATTTCCCTACGATTTTTTAAAAATCGTAGGCAAAGATTCCATAGTCATAAAGTTAGAATCTTTCCCTACGATTTTCAAAAAATCGTAGGGAAAGGCTTCGGATCTTTCCCTACAATTTTTAGAAAATCGTAGGGAAAAGATTTTCCCTACGATTTTCAAAAATTCGTAGGGAAAGATTTAGAACCTTTCCCTACGATTTTTTAAAAATCGTAGGGAAAAGCTATACCAAAAATTTGGAGGCAAAATCTCCCTCCAAAATTTTTCTGAAAAGATCTTTCCCTACGATTTTCAAAAAATCGTAGGGAAAGGTTCTCAATCTTTCCCTACGAATTTTTGAAAATCGTAGGGAAAAGCTATACCAAAATTTGGAGGCAAAATCTCCCTCCAAAATTTTTCTAAAAAAATATTTCCCTATGATTTTTAAAAAAATCGTAGGGAAAGATCCAGAGCCTTTACCTACGATTTTTTGAAAATCGTAGGGAAAGACTTTTTATTTTTTTAAAAAGTCTTTCCCTACAATTTTAACAAAAATCGTAGGTAAAGGTCCAGAGTCTTTCCCTACGATTTTCACAAAAATCGTAGGAAAAGGGTCTAGAGCCTTTCATGGAAAGGATGTAGACTTTTACCTACAATATTCACGAAGATCGTAGGGAAAGATAGGCAACCTTTCCCTACGAATTTAATAAAAATCGTAGGAAAAACCCTTTTTCATAAATCTAACCATTTCCCTGCGATTTTCACGAAAATCGTAGGGAAAGGATGTATACCTTTCCCAAAATTAAATTTTATATTTACTATATTTATATTAATTATATATTTTATATGATATTATAATTATAAATATTAATATTACTATTTATTTCTTATACTGTATTTATAATTATATATTATTTATTATACTGTTAACATGTTATATATTATAATATTCTTAGTAATAATTACTATAGTTTCTTTAATACTATATTATTATTTACATATATTATATATAGTAAATATGTATTTATATATAATACATAAAATAAAAATATATATAATATTTTTTATATAATAAAATAATTACTTATTATAATATTGTAGTATACTATGATTTATTATGTATTATCATATTGTTAATAAAATTATTAATCTTATATTGTAATACATAATGTATATAGAACATGTTATAAAGTTATTATAATAATATAGAATATATTATATATTATTATCAATATTATTATGCAATATAATATTAAATAAAATATTATTATGTATATATCTTTTTTTAGTTATCCTTTTAAAAGACTTTTTCTTGATCATCAAATTTTTGGAGACAAAATTACCCGCCAATATTTTTCTAAAAAAGTCTTTCCCTACGATTTTCATGAAAATCGTAGAGAATCATATCTTTCCTTTACATAATAAAAATATTATTATGTATATATCTTTTTTAGTTATCCTTTTAAAAGACTTTTTCTTGATAATCAAATTTTTGGAGACAAAATTACCCGCCAATATTTTTCTGAAAAAGTCTTTCCTTACGATTTTCATGAAAATCATAGAGAATCATATCTTTCCTCGGTAAAGAAAATACCGAGGTATCGGATTGATCGCAATGGTCCGATCGATCATCGTCGATCGGGATCATGGCTTGGATCGATCGCAACCGTTGGATCATCGCCGATCGGATGGATCGCAACTATCGGTTCGATCATCCCCGATCGGGATCATGGCTTGGATCGATCGCAACCGTCGGATCATCGCCGATCAGATGGATCACAACTATCGGATCGATCATCCCCGATCGGGATCATGGCTTGGATCGATCGCAACCATCGGATCGTCTCCGATCGGATTGATCGCAATGGTCCGATCGATCATCGTCGATCGGGATCATGGCTTGGATCGATCGCAACCATCGGATCATCGCCGATCGGATGGATCGCAACTATCGTATCGATGATCTACGATCGGGATCATGGCTTGGATCGATCGCAACCATCGGATATCATCGACAATCGGATGGATTGCAACCGTCGGATCGATCATCGCTGATCAGGATCATGGCTTGGATCGATCGCAACCGTCAGATCATCGCCGATCAGATTGATCACAACGGTCTGATCGATCATCACTGATCGAGATCATGGCTTGGATCGATCGCAACCGTTGGATCGTCTTCGATCGGATTGATCGCAATGATTGGATCGATAATCGCCGATCGGGATCATGGCTTGGATCGATCGCAACAGTCGGATCATCTTCGATCGGATGGATCGCAACCATCGGATCGATCATCGCTGATCGGGATCGTGGCTTGGATTGATCGCAACCGTCGGATCATCGCCGATCGGATGGATCGCAACCGTCGGATCGATCATCGCTGATCGGGATCATGGCTTGAATCGATCGCAACCATCGGATCATCTCCGATCAGATTGATCGCAACTATCCGATCGATCATCGCCGATCGAGATCATGGTTTGGATCGATCGCAACCGTTGAATCGTCTCTGATCGAATGGATTGCAACTGTTGGATTGATCATCGCCGATCGGGATCATGGCTTGGATCGATCGCAACCGTCGGATCGTCTCCGATCGGATTGATCGCAACAGTCCGATCGATCATCGTCGATCGGGATCATGGCTTGGATCGATCGCAACCGTCGGATCATCGCCGATCGGATGGATCACAACCGTCGGATCGTTCATCGCCGATCTGGATCATGGCATGGATCGATTGCAACCATCGGATCGTCTCCGATCGGATGGATCGCAATCGTCGGATCGATCATCGCTGATCGAGATTATGGCTTGGATCGATCGCAACCGTTGGATCGTCTTCGATCGGATTGATCGCAATGATTGGATCGATAATCGCCGATCGGGATCATGGCTTGGATCGATCGCAACAGTCGGATCATCTTCGATCGGATGGATCGCAACCATCGGATCGATCATCGCTGATCGGGATCGTGGCTTGGATTGATCGCAACCGTCGGATCATCGCCGATCGGATGGATCGCAACCGTCGGATCGATCATCGCTGATCGGGATCATGGCTTGAATCGATCGCAACCATCGGATCATCTCCGATCAGATTGATCGCAACTATCCGATCGATCATCGCCGATCGAGATCATGGTTTGGATCGATCGCAACCGTTGAATCGTCTCTGATCGAATGGATTGCAACTGTTGGATTGATCATCGCCGATCGGGATCATGGCTTGGATCGATCGCAACCGTCGGATCGTCTCCGATCGGATTGATCGCAACAGTCCGATCGATCATCGTCGATCGGGATCATGGCTTGGATCGATCGCAACCGTCGGATCATCGCCGATCGGATGGATCACAACCGTCGGATCGTTCATCGCCGATCTGGATCATGGCATGGATCGATTGCAACCATCGGATCGTCTCCGATCGGATGGATCGCAATCGTCGGATCGATCATCGCTGATCGAGATTATGGCTTGGATCGATCGCAACCGTTGGATCGTCTTCGATCGGATTGATCGCAATGATTGGATCGATAATCGCCGATCGGGATCATGGCTTGGATCGATTGCAACAGTCGGATCATCTTCGATCGGATGGATCGCAACCATCGGATCGATCATCGCTGATCGGGATCGTGGCTTGGATTGATCGCAACCGTCGGATCATCGCCGATCGGATGGATCGCAACCGTCGGATCGATCATCGCTGATCGGGATCATGGCTTGAATCGATCGCAACCATCGGATCATCTCCGATCAGATTGATCGCAACTATCCGATCGATCATCGCCGATCGAGATCATGGTTTGGATCGATCGCAACCGTTGAATCGTCTCTGATCGAATGGATTGCAACTGTTGGATTGATCATCGCCGATCGGGATCATGGCTTGGATCGATCGCAACCGTCGGATCGTCTCCGATCGGATTGATCGCAACGGTCCGATCGATCATCGTCGATCGGGATCATGGCTTGGATCGATCGCAACCGTCGGATCATCGTCGATCGGATGGATCGCAACTATCGGATCGATCATCCCCGATCGGGATCATGGCTTGGATTGATCACAACCGTTGGATCGTCTCCGATCAGATTGATTGCAACCGTCGGATCGATCATCGCCGATCGGAATCATGGCATGGATCGATCGCAACCGTCGGATCATCTCCGATCGGATCGATTGCAATCGTCGGATCCATCATCGCTGATCGGGATCATGACTTTGATCAGCTGGCTGGTGCCTAGGCACACGCACGCCTAGGCACCAGCCGTGCCATGGCACGACCCATAAAACGGCCCAGAAGGGCCGTACCAAGCACGGCCCGTGGCCCATTGGCATGGCCCACAAAACGGCCCAGAACGGCCATTTGGCATGGCCCAGAAGGGCCGTGCCTGGCACGGCCCGTGGCCAATTTCTTGATGGGTCACGGGCCGTGCCGAATTTGAATTTTTTTACCGGGCCGTGCCTGGCACGGCCCATTTGTTAATGTGTCGTGCCAGGCATGGCACGACAATTTTTCTGGCACGATGGGGCCATGACAGGCACAGCCCCGCGCCCATGCCTATTGATCATCATCATTATTTTTATTTTTTACAATTTTTGTTATATATTTGGTAACTATTTTTATTTTTTATTTTTATTTCTTTTATACAATAAGAAATGCTTAAATTTTTTTTTTATAAAATTATTTTTATTATGAAGATAAAATTACATGCAAATATTTTTTCTAAAGAAAAGTCTCTAGACCTTTCCCTAAATTTTTTTTTTTTTTTGGAGGCAAAAGCATCCTCCAAAATTTTTTTTTTTTTTCATAATAACCCTTTTCCTATGGTTTTCGCGATGCGGCAAAGGATTAGCAAAAAAAAAAAAAAAAACCCTTTTAAGCCTTAACACCACCCGACTTCTGCCTGTGCCCTAACTCCATCTCTTCCATCCAGCCCCTCCACTCCTCCACCGACCCCGCCGCCCTCCCACCGGATGCCCACAACGATGACGACCAGTACCTCTGCGACCTCTCCGCCCTCCTCCTCTTCCTCCTCTCCCTCTTGTCCATCGCCTCGGCTATCGGCTGGCAGAGGCGAGCTGGGACACGGCATGGAGTCCATCGCAGCCTCCGCAGCCATGCCTGCCTCCCCCTCGCCCCTCTCCCTCTTCTCCCCCGGTCGCCCCCTCTCCAAACGCCCTTCCCTCCTCGCCGTCGCCTCCAAGCGTACGATCTCTCCCCCATCTCTTCTTCTCCTCTTCCTGCTTTCAATCGATCCAAACCCTAATTTTCTCTTCTCTTCTCCGTCCAGATAAAGAAGACGAAGCCGATCTCCACTCCGACTCCGAGAGCACCAATCTCGTCCCCTTCCTCCGCAACAGCGCTTCGATTTCACCTCTCTCCAAGGTAATCATCCCATCCCTCCTCCCTGTCTCTTTTGATTCCGATTTGATCTGATTCCTGGGCTGATTGATTCGGGGTTTTTGGTAGGATGCGGCGATGGGTCTCGTTCTGAACGCCGCGGCTGGGAGAGGCTGGACCACCGGATCGGGAATGGAGGGCCCCCCGATTCCCGCCGACTCTGACTCCACCAATCCTTATTCTAGATGAGAGTGAGGATATACAAGAGAATTTGTTGAGTACTGTACTCTCTGCTTTGGGCCGGAAAAGAAATGTGAGTGCCCTTTCTGTTGTTCTCCTTGTTCTTCTTCTCATATTTTCTTCATCTGTCTATTCTTTCATGACTTTATCCTTGGAATGTCATGTATATGTTTGGAGTTGTGTTCCTGCACAGGTTAGGACCTATTTCTTCGGTACTTTCTTTTTAAATAGTTGATTTTGTGAAATTTGTGGCACTAGGATTATTCTATGGCAGCACGGAGGCTCGCGATGAATGTTATAGAACATTGTGCAGGAAAACTTGAGCCTTTGATAATGCAGTTTCTCGTGTCATCAATGTCAGGTGACAACAGTTATTTGAACAAATCACTTGACTATCATGAAATCATCTATGACATATATCAGTGCGCACCCCAGATTCTCACAGGAATTGTTCCTTATATTACAGGAGAGTTGTTGGTAAGCACACCATATTGCTAATAGTCTGCATTACTACCTCTTGTTTAGTTGATGTTGCTGTTTTTTGTAAAATAAGGTGTGCCAGAATGATATGAACTGACCCTATCTATTTAAACAACTCCTGATTCCTTTGAATTTCTTTATGAATTTTCATTTCCTTTGCTTATTTGACCCATGTAATGCTGTGATTCTTAACTATCTTCTATCACCTAAATTAAGTTCATTGGATCCATGGCCAAGTAGTGTATCTATTCCTTTGATGCATTTGACGTCAATTTATATTAATCATTGATTTATAAGATATTTGCCAGGTATCTAGTTATTCCCAGCCTTGTCTTGACCATAGCAATGTCTACTTATAAAATATAAAGTGATATGTTATTCCATCTCAAATTTGAAGATGTCCAAAAGTTTGTGAATAGTGGAAGACATGATATGAGCTCACAAAACTATGAACTTGTTAGGTATATGATCTTTACTTTACAGCCACATTTGTTTTAAGATTGTTAATGTTTCATCATCCCTTTGTATTGCCAGAAATTTCATGTCTGGATCCTTTTTCCTCTATATATCTACTTGTGGGCTATTGTTTTATCTAGATATATTTGGACCCTTAACTTCAACTCATTTATTGGTAAGTCACATTATTTGGTGATGGGCTACATAAAAAACATTTTGGTCATTCAAGGGCTCCCATTATCCCTCTGTACCTTGCCTCTGTCCTTCTATGTTTTCTAATTTTTACTCTTCTATGTCTCTTTTTCTTTCATTTCTTGGCTTGAAGGCTATGAGGAACATTATACTTAGCATATTTAGATCTTCTGCCTGTTATTTTGAAGACCTGATAATAGTTGCTTTTGTGGACAAAAATATTCGATCTAAATTTCAGTCAGTGTTTGAGATGTAGATGCAAAAACTTGGCTTAACTGTCGAGAAAACTTGTTTTGTCTAATCAGTGAATGCACATTTAACAATACCTTAATTTATTGAAATGGATTCCATGTTCACCAGTCAGAAGAAATATGGAAGCAGCAATCCCATGGCTCAACAAAACCATAAAAGTGCATGTTTCAAGATATTTCTGTTTTAGCTGGCATAGCGAAAGTACATGTTTCAAGATATTATAATTACTTGGAGACCAGCGAGAGCTCAGGAGCAAAAAGATGAGGTAATATATTCTAAATAATACGGCTTTATGTGCACGATTTAACATCCGTTCTTGAATATTTTTTGCAATAAAAGAACACAAAGAGAGAGATCAGTATCAAACATGAAATAGCAGTAATTATCGGTATCACTACAAGAACCAAATGAGACTTTCTACTCTTTTCTGTTGATCTTTTGGGACATGCAGGCAAGTGAAGTTCTGCGATGCCTCCACAGAGCCCATCATTTCCAAGTAGCAAGATATCAGTTGCATTCTTGAAGATTCCCTTTGTTGGCACTGCACCATCCAGATGGTTGAAAGAAAGATTTAGAGACACCAAAAACTTCAAGTTTTCTAGCAATTCAGGTATGGGCCCTGATAGATTATTGTACGAGAGATCGAGATATTGAAGTCCTTTGATGCCACTCAAAGATGGAGGAATGGTCCCCTGAAGGAAGTTATTGTCAATGAGAAGGGCCTCTAAGACCTCACAGTTGCCAAGCGTGCCAGGTATCCCTCCTGACAACTTATTCGCAGAAAGAAACAATGCTTTGAGATTTTTCATGTTGCCCACTTCCACAGGGACTTCCCCAGTCAAATGATTAGAAGATAAATCCATATAATTTGACAGGGAAGAAAGCTCGAGTATCTCCTTTGGGATGCCACCACTGAGACTGTTGTTGGAGAGGTTCAGATCTGATAAATGTTGAAGATTCCCCAGACTTGAAGGTAATGTTCCTTCCAAGGCATTATGGTCCAAATAGAGTTCATTCAACTGGGTGAGGTTGCCGAGGGAGAATGAATTATGTGCACATGACCATGCATCTTAGTCCAGAGGTATGTTCTACATGACCCATATTTTGTATGATATTTTCACATTACATAGCATAATTAACTTGCTTGATAAACTCATATGTTTAATTATACTTTTAGAGATGCTAACATGGTATTTGAACAAGTTGTACTCAATTGCAAGTTGTCATGATTTTGATTTAATAATTTATTTTCTTTGAGCATAAAAATTAATAAAATATAAACTTTTTTAATACTTGTTTTTCAACCTTGCAGAAAGTAATTTTGATACCCTGAAAGGATCTTTCAAGGAAAGTGAGCAAGGTGTACTTTGGCATGAGAGGTCTGCAATGATGTCTTATTGGAACATTGATGAATTGCAATGTCATTTTAGGGCATTGCTTACTCTAGTAATGTTTAAAGAGAGCTAGAAAATTGGTGAAGTCATTTATAAATGGGACCTTTATGAAGTGTCCAGTACCTTATGTTGTGTTGTCTCATTATGTGATTTGATGTTTTATGTTAGTTATGGATATTGTAATTGATATGGACAATTGACTTTCATTTATTAGTTATTTTGATGCTTATCCTTTGTTGTCATTGTGTAAAAAAATTGTATATGTAATGGGTATTGTATGTAAAGAATTATATTATTTTTATTGATACAGTTTTTAATTTTTTTAAAAAAATACGAAACAAACAAATTATATTCTATTTAAATAAAATATGCAAAATATTAAAAATTTTAAAATAGAAATATAATTTTAAAATATTAAAAAAATTTAAAATAGAATAAATATAACTTTTCTATACGATTTTAGACATATCTTGTAGGGAAAAAAAAGAAAAAAAAATTTGTATTTATTATTTTTTCCTACGATTTAATTTATATTTGCAGGTAAAAATGGTTAAAAAATAATAATTTGAAAAAGAATCATTAAAAATGATTATTAGCTAATTTTTTCTATGATTTTTAGAAAAGTCGTAGGGAATGATGTGGATAAAAAAATATTTTTTTAATTTTTTTCTGTGATTTTGGGGTTTTTTTTTGTAGGGAAAGGAATATTAAACAAATTTATTAGCTAATTTTTTCCTACGATTTTAAGAGATTTCGTAGGGAAAGATGTGGATAAAATTTTTTTTTTTGATTTTTGCCTACGATTTTGAGGCTTTTTGTAGGGAAAGAAATTATTTAAAATAATTATTAGCTAATTTTTCCAGGAAAAATGTGAATAAAAAATATATTTTTTTTATTTTTCCCTACGATTTTGGGGTTTCTCGTAGGGAAAGAAATTATTAAAAATTAATATTACCCAACTTTTCCCTACGATTTTAAGAATTTTCGTAGGGAAAGATGTAGATAAAAAATATATTTTTTTGATTTTTTCCTACGATTTTTTATCTTCGTAGGCAAAAGTTTTCAAAATTCAAATTTATATTTCAAATTCTAGTCACTCTATCCCTACGAAATATGAACTTTTCCCTACGAAAAAAATCGTAGGGAAAAGGTATAATCTTTGCCTACGATTTTGAAAGTCGTAGGCAAAGGCTTTCCATACGCATCTTTGCCTACGATTTTTTTTTCGTAGGGAAAAGTTCAAAAATCGTAGGGAAAGGCTTTTCCTACGATTTTTTCTATCTTTCCCTACGAAAAAAATCGTAGGCAAAAGTCATGTTTCTTGTAGTGATTAATTATAATTAAGGGAAGAAACTTTGGAAAACAAATTAATCATTCATAGATTTCCTCGTTCAAAATTTACATTACAATGTCAAGAGAGAGACAGTCCTACAAAATCCAATGCACTACCCCATCTTATTCTCTACTCATGATGCTTTAACTTATATGTGGCCTTTACAATCTAGAGCAATAGATTGCACCAGGAAGATGACCAGCCTATATATTTATTCTTAATCATTCATATTTAAGCTTCTTCCACCAAGTCCTACACTACATTAATTATGACCCCTTAAGATCCATCATGCCTGGCGATGTCCCTACTCATAACATGCTTGAATTAGATCAAAGAGTATAATAAAATTTTATTATAAATATATGCTCCTTCCATGCAATAATGTGGATGTCAGAGTCCAAAAATTAATGTCTCAGATTATTTTTAATGGCACAAGTAACAGTCCTTGGAGTCAAAAGAAAGATAAGGCAACTTCCCTAAAATGATGTATTCTTATATTTTTAGATTTAACTGTGTGTGTATCTCTGCGCTCGAATCACATCCTACTTCAAAATTTACAAAGGAAAAATATTGAGATGCCGGCTTAATAATCATGATCGCATTTTCTCATCATTGTTTCCAATATAAGATTAAAAAGAATAAATTATATATATATAATGGCAATCTTATTATTGGGAAAAGGATGATATTATTTCTTTTTATATTTTTAAATAGAACTTAATTATTTAAAGCAAAGGCTGGAGATTATAAACCGTTCCATAAATAACTGTATTTGTTTACATAACAATAGTTTTATTAAGAAAACCTTGCAGAACTTTGTGAGTTAAAATTCCAAACAAAGAAAATCCCACAAAAAAAAAATCTAACGCAAGCACGCGCCTTCTCTCTTTGGTTTAGAAATCCATATTCTGGGCATTTTGCTTCCTAAATTGACCTAAAATTTTACTAATGAAAACGTAAAGAAAGACCATTCTTTACCTTTAAATCACATTTTCCTATTTATTATATCTTTTTTGAATAAGCTTTCCAATACATTCGAAAGTCGAAACCTTTAGGAAATAAGTATGAGAGGTTCTCGAAGATTGGGGACGACGAGGGAAAGGCATTTTTATCAATCTGCTCCTAATCCTCTCGATACCGATACGGATATAGATTGATACGAATCCTATTATCAATCTGCTCCTAATCCTTCTCTGTTTCGATTTGGCATGCACCAGACCCTCCGTCTCTATATATTGACGAAGAGTTCTCGGTTCCTCTCAATGGCCCTTTTCGAGGCATCCACCTCGAATCTCATCGCCAACCCCAGCCTCCAGTCCTCGTCCTGCTTCGTGTCATCAGGTTAGCTAGATCGGTGGGTGACTTCTCCTGCCAGCACTGGATAACTTACCTCGGCTTTCATCCTCGCCAGCTGCGGATCCCCCAAGCTATGCCATGGATTGTCTCCTCCGTGACCGACCGCCTCGACGAAAGGATCCACCGGTGCTGCAAATCATGGCTGCTACGCTTGGCCTCCAGAGCCGCGGAAGACATGAGGGCTACATCGTCGATGCTTAAGCTGCCTGCCAATGTCGTCACACTCGATATACCCGGTTGGACATCTGGTTCATGCATGAGAGGATGAGGACGGGAGCCCTTAATTAGCGAGGAAGAGGATATGGCGTCTAATGATTTTTGTGAAGGAGAAGCAGTTTTTTGTGATATATTTCGTTTGTTCTACTGGTTCTATTCCTTTCAAGTTAGTTTTTCTTTCTTTTTTGGCAGCAGGTCTGTAGATAGGGAAGAAAGCGATTGTGGTGATCATCGCCAACTACTTCAACTTTCTTGATTCGGATGTAAAAGATGAGACAATCGATGGATCTCACCTGATGTCTCTCGTAGATGTTGAGGGGTATGTTTATATCTGATGCAGAGCAAATTAAAGGAAGTCCGGAGAACCCCTTGGAGGGGCGAGGCAAGGGGCTTAGGGAAAGTAGTCTACTCTCTTGGATTCGATCTTGTTGTCATACCAACCTTTGCCATGTTGGGTGCGCTCTCATGGCAGGTCACCAACCCTAATAAAATTTTTTGTTTTGGTTTGTTGGGGTGAGATCGCATGGGGGTTATCTTATTCCCCGAGTTCTCCCCTTTTTGGTGTCTCTTTATTCCCCTCTCAACCTCGTTCTGCTTCTCTCTCGATGAGTTATGGGTAAATTGTTGCAACAAAGTTATTCTTTGGTAGATATGACCTATCACTTGACTCATAGATCAAGCTAATTAATGAGAACATACTTATATTTACTGATTAATTTGATTCAAGTTTACGGGCCATTTAGAGTTACACTATTCTAATCCAAATTTGGTGCTTTGTTCCTTGACTTAATTGCTATATTTTATTTTATTTTTGATATTTAGCTAGCAATATACAACCAGAAGTATTCCCAGTCAAATTATCCGAGTGTAGAATTGCTTGGAAAAAGGGGCGAGACCCTGTTTTATTCCAGCCACTTATACTATTACTGATAACATAGGCACACATGTATTTCATTTATGTCTTCACGTATGAAGAAGCAGCAGCAGGAGACTGAGTAATTGAACCCAGCATTTGCAATGCCATGCAAGGCTGGTCTACTGGTACCTGCCCAAATTGAAGGATATTTAAACATCAGAATATTATAGAAACTCTGTTCTTGGCTTATGTACTCATTTCTAGCATGAATGCCCGTACTTTCATGCAGCTTTCGAGTGTGATCAACTTAGTGGCTAGATTCAGAATTTATAGTTACTTTGACAAGAAAAGGCGGTTAATTTACTGACAATTCAAGGGAAGCTAAACCCAGAAGTCCCACCAATGTATCAATTTGCAACCAGGTATATCATACCAAGTCTGCCCTTCGTCTCCTGCCAGATGATTTTAGCATTAAAATGAATGCACATGTATTCCAAACAGAACATCCTCCATGTAAAGACAATAGCTACGTAAGTTTTCCAAAATTTATCAAAAGAGATTGTCCTAAGAGTAGGCAACCCAAGAAAAGCACTCCTAAAAATATGAGGTCTGTTTGCCTCTTAATATACTTAGTTGGCATTTTTTTGGGGGGTGGTGGAATAATATACTCAATTCTTAAGGAGAGTTTTTAACTGTTGTCTCACTACAAAACCAACTCTATATACCTGCATGTCAGTAATTAATCTTCACCCACTTTTAGTCTTCACCTACTTTTAGCGAGTCAAAATACAGCCCCACGGTCAGACCGGTACTGAGTTTGATACTTCAGATTCCTTCTTGACCATTTGGCTTACATATTGGGTTATGGTTGCTGCTGACCCACAGCTAGAAGTCAGTAACATAAGAGCAGGGCATGCACCATGCACATGAACCCAGTCAATGCTGATGCGCATGCATAATCTGAACTGCACTTATAGAAGATAGTCAAAGTGTGGTAATTAGAAATAAACAGAAGTAGGGAACACTTCAAGCACTTATGTTATAAGTAGATTATTTCTTGTAAGCATGGTATAACTTGTTTATATGTTCATCCATGATTAGATTGATGTGTAAAGCTCTTTTATCATTTTTTTTGCACCTATGATGCATTTTAGCCATCATTTTATGCACAGCAATATCACTGCCACAGAAATTGCAACTTTCTGAGATTTCATCAGCTTATAAACACTAATTCAAGTTTTCATTTGGTCTTTGGTTTTCACCGTTTAAACCATGTAAAATTTTTAAGTCATCATTCCAGTGGTCCCACTTTCTAGTTGTTGTTAGGTTGATGCCATTACTCCTAGCGCGTTTGGCTAACTTGTGGTTCTCGTCACCCATACAACCATATGTAACCAAAACAAATCATGTAAAGATGACCACTTATTCACCTTGGTAAATAAAAATGGTGCAATGATGGCAGTGTTGGAAAATACTTACAAAATGTCCTGCTCCCAAAATCCAGAAGAAATGCATGTTCTGATAAGACTTAATGAAGCCTTTAGTACCTCCACTATTACGGCAGAACAAAGCTGCTCGACTTGTAGTGGTGAAGTATTTTAGCCCTTCCCACCTGAAAAAGCAAGGAAGAAAAAGGACCCATCTGAGGAAGTGAAGACAGGGAGAAGGTATCAATTGAACTTCAAAAAAGAAAACAAAAAAAAAAAAAGTTTAAGATGCTTACTTCAGCTTCTGAACCCATGCTTCGGTGCCCTTGGTTGCACAAATCACATCAAGCTTGACACAACAAACAAACCTAATGTTAGTGTACGAAGAGATAGAGGACACGTAATTTTCTACTACAATTGATTTAGACCTACTTTTTCTGATAGAGTTGCTAATTTTAAGCTCTCCGAAAAAGGAAATGTATTTGAAAATTTGTGAGGAAAGCATCTCAACAAGACTAGTGAAACCATCCAAACCTGTCTTACTCCAGTGTATTTTTGTACATGTAAATATTAGCAAGGCTTTTCAAATAGATTCTCCAATATCTATCAAGCATGTTACGGCACAAGCCCAATGTCCATTTCTTTCATTATGCCCTGTCTGCCGATATGAAATGCCAACGTTCAGCTGCTGGATCGAGTCAACCTCTTCTTTTTGTTTTGTATGGTTTTTTTCTGATACTACAGGGAGGGATATTGAACTAGGATAACTGGGCAGGCAGGATGATACCGATGATTAGGAAAGTTTTGTTGTTACCTTCTTTTCCTTAGCAACCTTGGATGATTGTACTTTTTTTAAATGATTTTGTTATATATAAAGCCATCTTGGCATGGTAAACATACAAAGCGTCTGAAATAATAATTTCATATAATGTATGCACTTTATGATTTCGCTGTTCAAGGATTACATGTGCAAGATTTTAGAACATCGAATAAATTATTATTCCCAACATCTTTGTACCATGATTTATGTTGAAAAGATCAGAAAGTATTCACCATGAATGTTAGGGCTAGATTTTTCTTATTTTACTCCTCTTGATGCGAAGAATTGATCTTAACATATGAGGAAAGAAAATAAAACCTAATCTACTTATAATAAAACCTTAACAGATCCTCTCCTCTCATTACAGGTCACTATCAAGCTTTAGGTGGCCCCCGCACAAATTATCTTATGTGTCAAAGCAATAGACATTTAATTTTTTTAGTCTATTTTTGAAAAAATTCTGCATGACTTTCAAAGTGGCAGAAAAGACCGAATTCACCCGGAGACACTTAAATTGTCATTTCTAATGTTTTCAAATTCACATATGCTGGGAGGTGACCTCCTCTTTTATCAAAATAAATGCTAACAACCCTAGGAAAGAAAGGAGGAACCACAAGTAAAGCATGATGATTCAACAAATTGAAGGAAAAAAAAACATTTGAATCATAGCATTCTGAAACAAGAAACAAACATGTGTTTCCAGTTCAATGATGTCCTTTCGCCTCAGCTTTTTTCTGAGATTTTACCTTGGCCTGGAAACAAGAAGAAACATGTTATCACTCACTCAATGCGTTTAGAGGTGCGAGAAAGCGTAATCATGATATAAATATTTTGGTAGTCTAATATGAATAGAACACTCACGAGAAAATGTACTATCTTTGTAAAGAATGCTATGTAGATAAATAGGTTTATTATGGCTAAAATACCCTCACAAGGTGCCGAATTCTAACAATTAGTGACATGAAAAAATGAAAAACTGATGATTTTAATATGACTTTGGTGAGTAAAGATGGCAACAAGCTAACAACATTGTTTGAAACACTTAAGCCTTCTTAATATCAAGCAGCCAGATACTGATCACAGAGCCAAACAGCCACATGTAAGGTCAAGATTAGCCTGAAAGCAGCATGGTGTCTCCCACCCTCCATGCTCACATGGTGCACAGTTTTAATGTTCCCTAATCTGGTAAATTGCATGGCATGCCGGACAGGTCAATGATTCAAGGTGTAACACTTCAAAGGATCAGGGAAATCCATGTTGCAGATCCGTGGCAACTTACAAACAAAAATATCCCATTTGAAACACTGTGTAAGAAACACTACAATATTCTGAATGCAAACTCAACATATCTGAGTTAGAACAGAGTGTTTGGAGGTATATAGAAGAAAAATTGACCAGGCAAACAGGTCTAGAACCCAGTTGCAGCAGGCTATTGCTGATGCTGAAGCAGAGATTGCAGCCATATGTTCTGCATTGGGTGACCCCCAGTGCTGTTAGCAGGTCTATTACTTTGAACTCCTAATTTTTCTTTTAAAAAAAAAAAAAAGAAGAGAGGAGCAAATAGAGGACCAATTTTTTATCTGATGACATGCTCTCTTAAGCAAAAAGTATAACTGTCGCATTTTTTTGAATCTATTTGCATGATGTCAACTATTAGACCCTTCTATTTCGGCTAGGTTGCATGGTAGATTAATTTTAAGTCTACCTTTCAGTCATGTGTTAGAAGGAAAGAATACATGAACTGAAGTACTTTCTATATTTTGCTTTAGTAGACTCAAATCAGGTAGCAAGATATTGAACCTTTTTTTATGTTCTAACTTGGGGTTGTATATATTGTCAGTGGAAACAAAATGCTGGTAGCTTAAAGGAAGAGCTCAAGGCCATTGTTGCACAGCTAGAGGAGATGAAAAAGAGGAAGAATGATAGGAATAATCAAATTCTTGAAGTTGTAGAGAAGATATCGGAGATATTAAGTGAGATCAGGCCAACTGGTATGATTTATCCATAGTGGCTATGGATGAGTCGGCCCTATATCTGTAAGAAGGCTTGAGGAATTACATATGCAGTTACAGATACTTCAAGAGGAGAAGGTCAGAGCTCATTTGTTGGAATTAATTCTATTTATATAGTTATCAGTTCCGTAGAGCTTTACTTTTGTTCATTATTTTCTTGAAACTTATTTTGCTTAATTTCTACTGCCATAGGCCAACTGCCTGGAAAAAGTCATGGACCACCTGAATACTTTAATTCACTATGTTTGGTGCTTAGTATAGATTTCAAGCAAATGGTTAGTAAGGTAGATCCCAATTTGAATGAAATTGGCGGATGCTAAAAAAAAACTAGTGATGATACTATTGAAAGGTTGACTTCTGTAGTTCAGAGATTGCAAGAGATTAAGAGGCAAAGAAAGGAAAAAGTAATTAATTTAGACTAGAAGTTGTCATTTAAAAAAAATCATTTTGTTATTTAAAAATATAAGCTGCAACAGCTTCAAGATCTTGCAAGTATTATGCTGGAGCTGTGGAACTTGGACACACCAATTGCAGAGCAACAAAGTTTTCAGAATGTAACATGTAATATAGCTGCTTCAGAACATGAAATAACGGAGCCTGGTGCTCTTTCTGTGGACTTTATCAAGCATGTGAATCAGTAATTTCAAGTAAACAGATTATCATCTTTTATATTCTCAGTGGCAATATTATTTAGTGGACTGTAAGAATGAAAGCAGGAATGAATTAAAATGCAGTTGAAACAGAAGTTTTGAGACTTGAAGAGCTGAAAAATAGCAAAATGAAAGAACTCGTCCTCAAGAAAAAGAGTGAGCTAGAAGAGCTTTGTAGGCTGTTGCATTTAGTAGCAGAAGAAGATAGTGAAACAGAATGTGCATATCAAGCTGTTGAGACTGGCATTAATCTGAAATAATCCTTGGAAAATATATGGTTTTGTTCCTATTTTCATTTTAAATATGTTCTCCATATCCTCAGAATCTGCTTCTTTGAACTTGCTCCCATCTTTTCTATTGCAGGTGCTGGTCACCCCTTTGGTCCTTGGCCAGATTGAATTTCAAATATCAGCTGCTAAAGAACAGACTTCAGCAGGAAAAAAATTCTTGAAAGAGTTGAAAAATGGCTGCAGGCAGCTTGTGAAGAAGAGTCTGGCTGGAGGAGTATAATAGGGTTGAATATCCCACCTATTTTTTTAAGTAAAAATTTATCCACTATATGTTTCAAGTAGTTATGTTCATTTCTCCATGGATTATCCAGGATGAGAACCATTATAATGCTAAAAGGTACTCATCTTACACTGAAGCGTGGTGAAAAAGCTCGCGCAATAGTCAGCAAAATTCCAGGTTTGGAATTATGGTTTTAGCTATGACAATTTTGGAGAAATTTCATTTCTTGAACGCCAAAAGTTCAGGCTCCTATTTGTTGTTTCTCTTTGAAGTAGCAATGGTTGAGACATTGTTGGCCAAAACTGCAGCTTGGGAGAAAGAGAATGACACCAAGTTTAAATATGATGGTGTAAGAACTTCTAGTAGTTGTACATTTGAATCTTGGTTCAATTTGACAAATGATTCAAACTTATCATTCATTCTCTTTCTTTTCTCTACTGCTTAACAGGTTGGACTTTTGTCAATGCTGGAAAACTACACCACTATGAGGCAGGAGAAAGATCGAGAGCAAAAAAGACACTGTATTCCCTTGTCACCACAAATCAAACTCAAATAGGATCCTCACTGCTTGGCTCTCATTTGTAACATAATTTTGCTGCAGGATCAGAGGAGACCCCTAAGGGTCAGCTTGTTGCAGAGCAAGCAACAGTTTTTGGCTTCAAGCCGAGCCCTTTGAAAAATATAAAATGGGTAACTAGGACTCTATCTGCAGGTCCAAGTAGAAGACCATCCACACCAGGAGCTACTTCACAATTAGACTCGCCATGGTCCACAAAGTTCTCACATTCACTCAGGAATTCTGATGATGGGATTGGATTATCTGCTAGTTAGAATCTACTTTCCTTCAGCATTTGTTTTATAAATGTGGTTGTTCAGAATTATCAAGTGTATTGTTTTACTTGACAGTGTCACCTGAATGCTTGTGGTCAGGAGAGACTTGGATGCTGCAACCATGCCCCATGAGCCCTTTGCTCCATTAGTATCAGGGAGAAGCATGCCATCCACACCCACAAAGCGCATATCAAAAAATGCTAAAGAGGATTTCGGTACTTCCAAGAGCCAAATGAAGGTAGTAGACATGCCCAACGAAGTGGAGTATTCTTTTGAAGAGAGAAGAGCTGGCATTGTCTTGTCAAAAGCTCATCTTAAGCTTGTAAAGACTTGATACTACCACTATGAGTTATTTGCAGGTCTTTTTCCCCTCTCAGCAATTGATGTAAGTAAATTATGATTGGCTTATTATAGCCTGTCTTGTAACATATTCAAGCTTAAATTTAGATTGTTGTTTCCTTTCTCTAAAAAAATTAGCTTATATATGTTGGAAAAAAGTTTTTTTTTTTAAAAAAAAGGGGAACCCATGAGCGGAACGCCCGTGAGCGGAATGCTCGCAGATGGACTCGCTCGTGTGAGCGATGCAACGCTCAAGGCGAGCATTGCATGAATGCTAACGAGGGCCAATGTTTGTGAATGTATAGAAATGGCCCAAACAATTCATTTTTGGGAACGGCTTTGTGCACCGCCCCGGTGCACGAACGCATGCACCGGACATGGCTATTGGCCACGTGCCTGTGCGGGCACACGTGCCACGGCCCAATGGGCGTACGGCCAATGGGTGCATCCGGTGTATGCTTTCTGCACCGGAGGTGGTGTAGGAAAACTTTTTCTTCATTTTTTAAGCCATTTTCGACGTAATTTGGGGCTAACGGCTATCAGACCTTTAAGGCCATTATGGGCTAAGTCGTTGGAGCTTTTCTAGGCTAAGCCTATAAATAGGCTTAAGGATTTAGGATTGAGGAATGGATCAATCAGGCCTGAATCTGCTCAAATTTTTTTCCTTTATTATATTATTTTTTTTGTTACTGTTGATTTTTCCTTGGGCATTTGAAGGAGTCATTGGGTTGCATCTCCACGCGATCGTGCTCGTGGTAGAAGGTTTGGATCGAGCCAGATCATTGTACCTTAGGAATATATCACCTTCAACCTGCACGAAGGGGCAAAAACTAGTCCTTAGGTAGTGTCTAACACGCCTTGGTCCAGATATGATTCTTATCTTCTTTTGATTTTAAGTTATTTGTGCATTTAAATTTTTAGAATAAATTTTCTAGAAATTTCTAGGAAAGAGGTTTCACAAAAAGAAAAAAATATTTTCTAATAGCTATGGACTAGTTTTCTTTTCACTAGAAATTGCTAGGACTTTCATTGTAAGTAAATTTATTCGGAAAATTATTTGATTTGTCAAAATTTATTATTATGTTTCAATATAACAAGTAATATGGCCTTGATTCTTAGATTGAATAGATTGTGAAGCAAAATTAGTTTCTAACAATTGCAATTCTCAAAGTTAGATCCATAATTATATCACTTCTCCACTGTCAAATCATCAAAAGGACTTGCCTTGGAAATTTCTAATTCAAAAGAGGCTAGAGTGCCTTCTTTCCACGGAAATTACCTTTCGGTGCATACTCCTATGAAATAATTTGCTTGTTTGTGAGAAAGATATTTAGATAATATACATCTCAATGAGAATCATTGCCCAAGAAATATCAATTAATCTACAATAATATATTGGTGCACCAATTAAAATTAACTTTTGTTTGATGCCTGTCTGACTATTGGAATGGGAATTCTTTCCTGGACGGTTCAAGAGTTATAATGTGGAACATTGGGAAAATAGAGTCCATCATGCATTAGTTTTATTTTGAAGAATGATATGTCCACACCTTTTAGACATTATGAAGCATTTTTAATTACTTTCTTGAAGATTGCTTCCTATGTTATTGGATTTTGGAAGAGGTGATTTATCATGTCACTATGGTTTTGCAATGTGACGGGGAATCTGAGAAAACTTGCAAGAACTTTTAGTAAACCTTTATCGCTTCCCTGGTCATATACTTCTATATTTGCCAAACAAAGAAGGTGAGTTTAGAGCCCTTTTTCATCATTGTTAAGTTTTGAGTAATTGTTACGTAATTATTAGTTGAAGTGATATAGAACATCAAACTTTTAATATTTAAGTAATTGTCTATTTCTTTAAAGATATTTTAGCCACCCTACCACTGCTAGTTGAATGGTGTAAGTGAAGCGCAGGTGTCAGCTGTCTGGCTGTCTAGCTTGCTTTTAGTTTGTTAAGAAGAGGATAAATTGGTGAAGTGGATAAATAGCATAGGCATGTGAAGAACCAAAGAAGCCTTAATGCCTTGGTTACAAGCTTCACCATTAGGTGATGAACATCTTAACTATTCTGGTTGGAAGATCCTAAGAAACGATTTAAATCAGTTCTTGTTGATAGCATCACACACCATGAAATAGGATTCTTATTCTCAACCAATGTTGGTTTTGGACTTGTCTATTATGACTCAATTCAGTTTTTTTTTGCATCTGTAATTCTTTTATCATCTCTCGATACAGTTTTATTAGTTTGAGTCTGTAAGCTAAACAATGGATGCTAAAAAGTAGTTATGGATTTTTGAGTCAGATAAAAAAAT
>UESW01003292.1:0-24533 GCA_900491605.1 Calamus simplicifolius | reverse complement strand
TTCAAGATTGAGGAATGTATCAATCAGGCCTGAATCTGCTTAGAGAAATTTTTTATTATATTATTTTTTATTGTTACTATTGATCTTTTCTTGGACATCTAAAGAAGTCGTTGGGTTGCACCTCTATGTGATTATCCTCGTGGTAGAAGGTTCGGATCGAGCTCATTGTACCTTGGGGATAAATCGCCCTCAACCTATACAAAGGGGTAAAACTAGTCCTTAGGGCAGTGTCTAACACCCTCGGTCCAGGCATGATTCTTATCTTTTTTTAATTTTAAGTTATTTGTGCATATAAATTTTTAAAATAAATTTTCTACAATTTCTAGGAAAGAGGTTTTGCAAAAACAAAAAATATTTTCTAACAATATAATCTATACTTGAAGGAGTAAACTATGAAAACTACTCACTGATAAAATATTTTCATGCGCTTCGTGATGGTTCTTTTAGTAAAATTTTCCCCTTAAATGTGATAGAACTCAGTTGAATAGAATGGCATTGTTGTTGAAAAATAAGTTTCTTATAAGAATTTGTTTAGGTTATCATCCTTACAGAACTCCATAAGATTTTGTTCTAGCCGGTTGGACTTCTCTGTCTTTCTTGACTTCATGTCATTCTTGTGCTAAGGAAGAGAAGGTTTAGGAGTTTTGTAAAGCTAGCGTAGAGCCCAACCCTAAGCTAATCAGGGTTTAGATTAATTGGGCTAAGGTTATCAGTGGGCAAAGGTTATTAACAGGCCGAAAAAAAAAACAAAGATCAAGAATAGATCTTGATCTCTGTTTCCTAAAAGGAGATGTACTCCCGATCAATTTAGAAAAACCAAGAATCCAAAGCCTAGTCAAAGGAGGATTTTGGAGGAGCCAAAAGTCGATTTAGCTGGGATTTGGGTGTGATCCAGAGACAAAAAAGAGGTGCCAACGGGAAGGAGAAATAGGCTCGAGGTGCTCTATTTTTCTTCATCAGGGAAGCAAGTTTTTCCTCCTTCCTCTTAGTATGGCTCTCTTCCTTCTTTCTGAACCACAGCAAGCTACCGATGAACGCTGGAGTCAAAAGAAGGGCGGATGCTCTGTTTTGGTTCCCTTATTCCACGAACAAGAACTAGATTAGGTTAGGTCATCCCATAGGTGCCGGCGAGACCGCTTCCCACCATCGGGAGGAGGACATCAAGTCGGCAGCTTCTAGCCACCGTACCTAATTTTTAGCCGGCCTGTGGTGCAATGCTGGTGACCAGGAAGCCATTGCTGCCATGTTGATCGCGGATGAGGAGCTCCGGCCAACCGAAGGGCGGATGGAGGTGAGCTCTTGGCATTGGAATCAAATGACGATCAATCCCCTGTTTTGGGGGAGCTGCTATATACACCACAAAAATTACTCTCTACACTCCAAAGATTTTAAAATTTTTTAAATTACTTTTCACACCCATCTAATTTTTCTCTACACCCCCTCAAATTTAAAAAATACCAAAATTACCCTCAACCCCCACCCTATTTCTCTTACATCCCTCTTCTCCCTCCACACCTGTTCTCCCCACATCCCCTTTCCCTTCCCCTTCCTCCCCACAGCGATCGGCGATAGCGGCGATGAGCGAAGGCATGCGGTGGCGACCTATTTCTTTCCACACCATACCCTTCATCCTCCCCCATTCCCGATGGAGCGGCGATGAGTACAACAAATATTGGACCATTCGGCTTGATTAGGCCGAACATTCCCATAGTGTTCGGCCTACAGGCCGAACAATTTGGCAGGGTTCTTGTAGAAAAATGCTTATTGTTTAGTTCTTCAATTATTTACATGGGACAAGCAAGCTTCAAGATGAATAACGATTCATAAAAATGATCCTAAATAGTTGAAACAAGACCTGATAGATGCTTCTAGAATTGATCTCGACCATACAATGGATAGGCCGGATTAAGAAGCCCATAGTCAACGTCATCGTCCCCTTTGGACTATAGCAAGCACATAATGCATTAAAAAAGCACAGCCAGGCGCTATGGGTGGTCCATGCCCCAGCTGCCATAAACTATGGAGCTTCTTTATTGGGCCAAACATAAAGATTCTGTTCGATTGTAGGGCCGAACAGGGCCTTAATGTTTGGCATACCATGGCTGAAAAGAGCACGATTCGATAAAAAAAAAAAAAATAGGTAAAAATACAAACCTTTGTATCCATAGAATCTTTCTAAATTGCTAATTATTTATTCATTATTGAAATGAAGGTTCAAATCCCTTCAAACAAGGGGTTTAATGGGTTTAATGGATTGAAGGGGACGAGGGGTTGAAGAAAATGAAATGGTGAGAGGAGACGGGGGGGGGGGGGGAGGGGTGGTGTATGATTTAGGATGGGGTGTAGAGAGAAATTTCAGAGGGTATAAATGTCATTATATAATGGGATAAATTGGGTGTTTTTTTAAGTGTGGGTGTAGAGAGTAATTTTTATGGTGTATATAGAAATTCCTTGTTTTGGTGTCCCATTTAAATGTAATGATGTACTTGTCCCCAATTTACAATGATGCTCATCCTCTAAATGCCAAATGCCACACGTGTCCCTATGAGTTGAACCAAGTGAGGAATAAACTTGGAATAACTATTTCAGGCTAGTTATTTTTTAGAATAAATATTTGGATAATTTCTTCAAAACCAAATTTAAAAAGAATGGTATTTATATTAGGGTTTAAGTTGTGCCAATTGACTAACCATATAATAAATCCAAAGTTAGGTATGTGAAACATATTTAAAAACTAAGATATTGGATGCATTCCTTGCCAGGTCCCTAAGAAGGAATTTTTAAAACCTAGCAATAATAGATCCATCGGGCTAGGAGGGAGTTTTAAAATAATAGAATATAAATATGGATATATGCTGACTAAGCCTAACCTATGTGATAAGTTTTAAGGAAGAAATCTCAAGTTGAATTAGGTAATTTGTCTCATATTTATGAGGTAAGTAGTGATTAGCCTGCTAGAATTGATCATTTTCTTAAGTAATTAAATATTATAACACATGCAATGCTTAGTTTATGAATATTGCTTGCCATGCATATTGATATGTTATCATGATTATATTTTGATATTGATTATTTATTATTCATGATGAGTTGATGAAAGATGTTGGATAGGTTTTTTTATTAGTAAGATTGATAAAGAGATGATGAAACCGAACATAAGCTTTTAAACATGACCATATTGGATGACTATGGATCCCACCAGTAGAGGTTCAACATTGGTAAAACCTACGATGTTGGGGGGCATACATGGTCAGGACCTTGCTTGTGGGAGTAGATGCGATGCTATAATGAAATTAAGATTGTAAAGATACGGATTACTTATTTTAAACTATTAAATTGCATTTGCATATTGATATTATATTATATTCCTATATGGCTAATTATTACTTACTCGACCATAGAGTTCATGATTATTTTCTCTTTCTTTTTTAAATTGTGCTCAGTAGTTGTATGAGGATACTACTGTAAGAGTGCTTAGATGTGTAAGGAGAATAAAGACTTTAATATCTAGTCTTATTGAGATCTAGTATTTTAAAGAGTAGTTTTCTAATTAAATGCTTTTATTTTTTGAGTATCTTTTTAACTTTATGATTAGAACTTTACACTGCTAAATTGTGGTATCATAGGTAATGCTTTGTATTTTTGTAAGGAACTCCTTTATGAGTATGTAGTGGTTGTCATGACTCTTATCTCGAAACTCAGGTTCAAAGCATGACAACTTAAGTGGTAACAGAGGATGCAAAGCTAGGTAAGGAAACAAGAATAAAAGATAAGAATTGAGTGTAGTGAATAGATCACAAAAGATCAGGTGAGATGGGCATATTATTTAATAAAAAATATATATACACTTAGAGAAGGGATTTGCAAAGGATACTTGGTCACTAATTTTTGTTCTTGATGGAGTAGGATTACATGGCTGTGTAGAGGAAGGTGATCTACTAACAATGTTGTTTGGGAATTTTCAAACTGATAGGCTGATGATACTCCTATGCCAGAAGGAGTTAGCAACCTCCTAGAAAAATACTCCGATAGATCCTTAGGGACTAGGGAAGTGCCGACTGATGCAAGCATTAGTTGGTATGATGCAATTGCAGTAACATTTATTGTAGCAACAAATGCAATAATAATAAGCTTAACATCAATAGCTAGAGATAGTCACGACTCATCAAGAAAGAGAGGCAGTATCTTAGAATTTAAGAAGTTAGCCCCACCTCCATTCAAGGGTATCACTGAGCCCCCTGAAGGTGAATTGTGGATCAAGAAAATGGAGAAACCTTTGCAACACTAAGGTGTCTGGAGGAGGATAAAGTAACTTTTGTAGTACACATGTTATCGAGCAAAGCATATGCTTGGTGACAGATGTTGAAGAACATACGCAAATATTTTTGAGACATCTCAAAGTCCATGTAACTTGTGAGAATTTAAAATTAGTTGATTTTGTTGTTATTGTGAGGAAGAACTCAAAATTGGTTCTGAAATTTCTTGAGCATACATGTTACTAGTTATGGAGAAAATATGAGTCAATGTATTTACAAATCCTCAAGTCAAAAATTTAAAAAAGAATTTAATTTTCCGAAAGGAAAAAAATGTGAGATGACAGAGTTTTTTTTTCTTTCCCTGAATAGCTGGCCTTGTTGATCATATGGCTTTATGAGGAGCAAAAATTATCATGATACTTCGTTTTACTCTCATATATTGTGGTAACTTGCATTCACCTGATTTCAATACATATAAATTCTTAACCCAGTGAAGTACATGGTAAGATCAAACCCATGTAACACTGAACAACCATTCTACCTTCAACTTCTGACACATGAAGCCTCATTAAGTGTTTAGGTGTTGATGATGGTCCAAAAGTCAATCCTTACTTCCTCCATTATTAGAATTGCATTTGACAATTTTTTGTTATACATGCACCATCCTTGTTAATTATCACCTGATTTTAAGCACCTGATTTCATTAATTCCTTCATAGATGATGAGTGATGATCATCAATTCATAACCTATCCAGATGCATCATATTGTGTAGGACATTACATACAAATAGAGGTTGACAGCATATTAATTATTCCAGGTGGTCGGTACAGCTAATTAAGCTATTTCAAAAATTAAGCTATTTCAAAGACATAATTTGCTACGGTTACTCTCCAATTACCCTCTGCTCCTGAATGTTTGGTCTACTCTGCGGAAGGTCTTCAGATCCTGATCTGACATATCTACCGAGAGGCCAACTCGGCGATCGAATAGGTTGTGGGTGCAGCAGCCTATTTTTTGGGTTTTGGTTATGAAACAGGGTGACCCCTGTCCCATTGTACTTAAACAACTTCTATTTTCTGATCTATTCGGACTGACTCGCATTAGGCTGATGTGATCACTTATCCTTTCCAAAAAAAATAACATAATTTCAATGCTAGTACATGTTTTGTATAAGGTAGTCTATTTGTGGAGCAGCAACGTTCCAATTATGTATGGTAGGAAGAATGGCTAATTAAGGGAAGAAACTTTGGGAAACAAATTAATCATCCATAGATTTCCTCGTTCAAAATTTGCATTACAATGTCAAGAGAGAGACAGTCCTACAAAATCCAATGCACTACCCCATCTTATTCTCTACTCATGATGCTTTAACTTATATGTGGCCTTTACAATCTAGAGCAATAGATTACACCAGGAGGATGACCGGCCTATATATTTATTCTTAATCATTCATATTTAAGCTTCTTCTACCAAGTCCTACACTACATTAATTATGACCCCTTAAGATCCATCATGCATGGTGATGTCCGTACTCATAACATGCTTCAATTAGATCAAAGAGTATAATAAAATTTTATTATAAATATATGCTCATCCCATGCAATAATGTGGTTGTCTGAGTCCAAAAATTAATGTCTCATATATTTTTAATGTCACAAGTAACAGTCCTTGGAGTCGAAAGAAAGATAAGGCAACTTCCCTAAAATGATGCATTCTTAACTTTTTAGATTTAATTATGTGTATCTCTGCGCTCGAATCACATCCTACTTCAAAATTTACAAAGGAAAAATATTGAGATGCCGGCTTAATAATCATGATCGCATTTTCTCTTCATTGTTTCCAACATAAGATTAAAAAGAATAAAGTATATATATTTATTCAGAAAATTATTTGATTTGTCAAATTTATTATTAAGTTTTTAATATAACAAGTAATATGGCCTTGATTCTTAGATTGAATAGATTGTGAAGCAAAATTAGTTTCTAATAATTGCAATTCTCAAAGTTAGATCCATAATTATATCACTTCTCCATGGTCAAATCATCAAAAGGACTTGCCTTGGAAATTTCTATTTCAAAAGAGGCTAGAGTCTTCTTTCCACGGAAATTACCTTTCGATGCATACTCCTATGAAATAATTTGCTTGTTTGTGAGAAAGATATTTAGATAATATACATCTCAATGAGAATCATTGCCCAAGAAATATAAATTAATCTATAATAATATATTGGTGCACCAATTAAAATTAACTTTTGTTTGATGCCTGTCTGACTATATTGGAATGGGAATTCTTTCCTGGACGGTTCAAGAGTTATAATGTGGAACATTGGGAAAATAGAGTCCATCATGCATTAGTTTTCTTTTGAAGAATGATATGTCCACACCTTTTAGACAATTATGAAGCATTTTTAATTACTTTCTTGAAGATTGCTTCCTATGTTATTGGATTTTGGAAGAGGTGATTTATCATGTCACTATGGTTTTCCAATGTGACAGGAAATCGAAGAAAACTTGCAAGAACTTTTAGTAAACCTTTATCGCTTCCCTGGTCAAATACTTCTATATTTGCCAAACAAAGAAGGTGAGTTTAGAGCCCTTTTTCATCATTGTTAAGTTTTGAGTAATTGTTACGTAATTATTAGTTGAAGTGATATAGAACATCAAACTTTTAATATTTAAGTAATTGTCTATTTCTTTAAAGATATTTTAGCCACCCTACCACTGCTAGTTCAATGGTGTAAGTGAAGCGCAGGTGTCAGCTGTCTGGCTGTCTAGCTTTCTTTTAGTTTGTTAAGAAGAGGATAAATTGGTGAAGTGGATAAATAGCATAGGCATGTGAAGAACCAAAGAAGCCTTAATGCCTTGGTTACAAGCTTCACCATTAGGTGATGAACATCTTAACTATTCTGGTTGGAAGATCCTAAGAAACGATTTAAATTAGTTCTTGTTGATAGCATCACACACCATGAAATAGGATTCTTATTCTCAACCAATGTTGGTTTTGGACTTGTCTATTATGACTCAATTCAGTTTTGGTTTTGTATCTGTAATTCTTGTTTATCATCTCTCGATACAGTTTTATTAGTTTGAGTCTGTAAGCTAAACAATGGATGCTAAAAAGTAGTTATGGATTTTTGAGTTAGATAAAAAAATAAAAGAGAACTTTTTTCAATGCTTGCTTATATGTTATTTTATAGTGGTCATTAAGAGATTACAACATGTTTTATCTTGTTCCAGTTTGGAGGTTGTAATCTTCTTTAGTTACATCTTTTCTGTGGCATTATCTTGAGTATCAAGCATTGCCAAGCCATATACGGCTTTGTCATAAGTCTACAAGACAATATAAGAAAATTAATGTTATCTTCTTGAAATTTGTCAAGTTTGAGAAGAATTTGAAAGATAAATTAACCAAGAAATTATCTAGGAGTGGAGTCCTAAAATCATCGGAGGATGAGGCTTAAGCCCATTACTTGTCACCAGTAGTGGATACTCAACCTCTGTGATTGGAGATCCCATGAAAGAGGTTCAATATGGTAGAAACGAAACTAATTGAGTGATCATGTTAGAGCACAATTTTTTTTTAAGAAGAAAAAAAAACTCATCCCATCCCTATATTGAGTGCTCTTATAAAGTGACAAAATAAATCTGTGTAGGATTGAGTCATACTTTTAATGGATCCGAGATAGGTTATTTGTATGGTATTAGTGACAAATACCCTTGGAGGATTCACCTATATAAGAATTGTCATATTAGGCCGTAACCAAAGGTTTCGGCTAACCTTAAGAAATTTTTATAAAAAATCAATGTACTAAGTGCAAGGTCTTTAATATGCGTTGACTGCTTAAACCCAATTGATCCATATTGTGTGTGTGATTAGTAGAAGTCTGAGTTAAGGACCTAGTTCAAGGTGTAATCCATTATGGTTCCTTCATATGTATACAATTAATACTAAGTGGGGTTCAAGTCCACATAACACCTCACCTATTGTGTAGTATAAGATGCCCTAAAATTTATATTTTATTAATTTTATTTTTTTAATTTAAAACTTTTATGGGGGATTGTTAGAAAAAAGTTTTTTTTTTAAAAAAAAATAGGGGAACGCTCGTGAGTGGAACACTTGTGGACGTGACACAACGCTAGTGGGGCGAGCGTTGTATGAACACTAGCAAGGGCCAATGTTCGTGAACATCCAAAAATGGCCCAAACAATTCATTTTTTAAGTTATTTCTAACGTAATTCGGGGCTAACGACTATCAGGCCTTTAACGCCATTATGGGCTAAGCCGTTGGAGTTTTTCTAGGCTAATTCAAGATTGAGGAATGTATCAATCAATCAGGCCTGAATCTACTTAGAAAAAAAATTTATTATTATATTATTTTTTTTATTACTATTGATCTTTTCCTTGGACATCTTAAGAAGTCATTGGGTTGCACCTTCATGCGATTGTCCTCGTGGTAGGAGGTTCGGATCGAGCCGGATCGTTGTACCTTAGGGATAAATCGCATTCAACCTATACGAAGGGTTAAAACTAGTCCTTAGGGTAGTGTCTAACACGCCTCGGTCCAGGCATGATTCTTATCTTTTTTTTATTTTAAGTTATTTGTGCATATAAATTTTTAAAATAAATTTTCTAGGAAAAGGTTTTGCAAAAACAAAAATATTTTCTAACAATATAATCTATACTTGAAGGAGTAAACTATGAAAACTACTCACTGATAAAATATTTTTCATGTGCTTCGTGATGGTTCTTTTAGTAAAATTTTCCCCTTAAGATGTGATAGAACTCAGTTGAATAGAATGGCATTGTTGTTGAAAATTAAGTTTCTTATAAGAATTTGTTTAGGTTATTGATGTGGCCAATAATGTAGCTAATAATGCCACAGGAGTAATCATGGCAAAATCAACAACGTGGCACAAGCGCACCCCCATCCGCCCAGCTCCTTCAAAGGTGCCGTGGCGTGGTGGCCCCGACCTCTCCAGGTCAGCCCCGTCCGCCCCGGCTCCTCCAAAGCGTCATGGCGGCCCCGACCTCTCCAGGTCGGCCCCGTCCGCCCTGGCTTCTTCAAGGGTGCCATGGTAGCCCCGACCTCTCCAGGTCAGCCCAATCCATCCCAGCTTCTTCCAGACGTGTCGTGGCGGCCCCGACCTCTCCAGGTCGGCCCCATCCGCCCCGGCTCCTTCAAAGCGTGCCGTGGTGGCCCCGACCTCTCCAGGTCGGCCCTGTCTACCCTGACTTCTTTCATGCATGCCGTGGCAGCCCCGACCTCTCCAGGTTGGCCCCATCCGCCCTGGCTCCTCCAAGGCGTGCCATGGCGGCCCCGACCTCTCTAGATCGGCCTCGTCCGCCCCGGCTTCTTCCATGCATGCCATGGCAGCCCCGACCCTCAAGGTCAGCCCCGCCCGCCCCGGCTTCTTTAAAGCGTGCCATGGTGGCCCCGACCTCTCCAGGTCGGCTCCGTCCGCCCCGGCTCCTCCAAAGCATGCCGTGGCGGGCCTGACCTCTCCAGGATGGCCTCGTCCGCCCCAGCTTCTTCCAGGCATGCCATGGCGGCCCCAACCTCTCTAGGTCAGCCCCATCCCCCAGCTTCTTCAAGGCATGTCGTGGTGGCCCCGACCTCTCCAGGTCAGCCCCGTTCGCTCTGGCTTCTTCAAGGCGTGTCGTGGTGGCACCGACCTCTCTAGGTCGGCCCGTCCGCCCCGGCTTCTTCAAAGCGAGCCGTGGTAGCCCCGACCTCTCCAAGTCTGCCTCGTCTACCTTGGCTTCTTCAAGGCATGCCATGATGGCCCTGACCTCTCCAGGTTGGCCCCATCCACCCCGGCTCCTTCAAAGCATGCCGTGGCGGCCCCGACCTCTCCAGGTAGGCCTCGTCCACCCCGGCTTCTTCAAGGCATGCCGTGGCGGTCCCAACCTTTCCAGGTCAGCCCCATCGTCTTGGCTTCTCCAAGGCATGCCGTGGTAGTCTCAACCTCTTTAGGTTGGCCCTACGCCTGCCAAAACCACCAACCGTCTGACCCGCTCAGACTGGCATCTCCTGACCATGCTGTTGATGGGACTAGGCCCACCTACCAGCCAATTCCATCGATTTATAGGACTTGGCTCACCAACCGCTAGCTTTTCCTCTCCGATGGGACAAGACCCACCAACCAACCCAAGTTCACGTAACCCCCATGTGTCCCGCAGACATTCCCTCCTCACGGAATGTCATGCACCCAAACCCATGCAGATTTCAACGGCCTATAAAAGGGTAAGTCCATAAGAGACTCGGTAGGCTAATATAAGCACTTTCACTTCTCCACCCAGAGCAATTTCTCGACCTTAAAGGGCTCTTTCGAGCTCTTCTTCGGCTATGACCTCGATCGCTGACTTGAGCATCGAAGGGTCCCCACCGGAGAACCCCTTCGGTCTCGAGACTTCTTGTAGGTTGTTCGGCCGCCCGAAAATCTTGTATGCAACCGGATCAAGCTTTTCGGCATTCCACATCGGCGATCGTGCATCATCATATTGGCATGCTAGGAAGGGGCTTATCCGGAGGGGCTACCTCAGAAAGTATGTCCAGAAGGCACCACAACCACTGCTGGTGCTTATGGGGCCCCCACCCGCTCAGGCCATTGTCGACAACACCCCCACGTAGCAGACGGTCGGGATGTTATCTTGCGGAGCAGCTTCTTCATCTAAGCGGCCAAGAGGAGAGGAGGCGCCAGGTGATGTAGTTCTTGGGGGGGGATTAGCAGATGTTGGTAATGTAAATAATGAAGGCATGGTCGTCTCCATGACTATCACCAAACACCCTGTAAAAAGGATATTAGTTGATAGTGGCAGCTCAGCTGCCTTTGTTAGGATGGGATTGTCTCTTGACTCTCTTCAGCCCATGGCAACCCTTCTAGTCGGATTCACAGGGGATTCAGTAAGGGTTGAAGGTGAAATATCCTTGCCTATGACAGCCGAAACACTGCCATGCCAAAGCATAGTTATCATGAAGTTCTTGGTCGTACAAGCCCCTTGGCGTACAACGCCATCCTCGGGTGCTTGGGCCTAAATTTATTGGATGCCATCATCTCCACCTGGCATTTTCTGGTGCAATTCCCTACTAGTGGAGGTGTCGGAGAGATGAAAGGCAAGGTCAGCCCAATCCTGCCTTGTTATCATACAGTGTCAAGTCCTTAAGAAGCTGAGTCGGCCTCAGAAGCGCCTGACCCTAGGGAATCCAGCAAGGGGGGAGAACCAGCCGAGCGACTCTTAACTTTTCCTCTTGGAGATGACCCGACGAGGACCATGCGCATCGGTGGACTCCTCCCCCAAGAAGACCATGATCGCCTCTTGGATTTTCTATGGGCTAACTCGGATATATTCGCTTGGTCGGCATCCGACATGCCTGGTATTCCTCCAGAGGTGATCACCCATGAGCTGAACATTGATCCAAAGTGTCATCTAGTCCGCTAAAGGAAGAGAAGCTTTGCTGTAGAGCGGCAGAAGGTCATTGATGAAGAAGTCAACAAGCTACTCATCGCCAACCATATCCAAGAGGCACATTACCCTAGCTGGCTAGCCAATGTGGTCATGGTGCGAAAGGTGAACGAAAGCTGGTGGATCTGCATCGACTTCACTGACCTGAATAAGGCATGTCCGAAGGATAGTTTCCCTCTATCCCGGATCGATCAGCTGGTGGATTCTACCTCCGTCCATAAACTTCTCAGCTTCATGGACGCCTTCTCTGGGTATAATCAAATAAAGATGGACCCAAGCGACGAGGAGCACACGTCCTTCGTAATAGAGAAAGGCATTTATTGTTACAGGGTAATGCCCTTCGGCCTCAAAAATGCGGGAGCAACATATCAAAGGTTGATGAACAAAGTCTTCCAAGACCAGTTGGGCCGGAACATGAAGGTCTATGTAGACGACATGCTAACAAAAAGCACCCATGCCTCCAACCATGTCTCCGACCTAGAGGAAACCTTCAACAACCTCCACCGCTTCCAGGTCAACCTAAATCCCAAGAAATGTGCCTTCGGTGTTACAACAGGCAAGTATCTTGGCTTCATGGTGACCCAATGATGGATCGAGGCGAACCCTAAGAAGATCAGTGCTATCCTCGATATGAGGCCACCATCTAGCAAGAAGGAGGTGCAGTGGCTCACCGAAAGGGTGGCGGCTTTAAGCCGTTTCCTCTCCAAGTCAGCCAAGCGATGCTTGCCCTTCTTTAAAGCCTTGGGAAAAATGAACAGCTTCGAGTGGATGAACGACTGCCAAAAAGCCTTCGATGAGCTGAAGGTGTTCCTGTCTTCCCCACCGCTCCTGTCTAAGCCAAGGGACGGGGAGAGTCTTTTTCTCTACCTTGCCACGTCCTCAAAATCCGTTAGCTCAGTCTTGGTGCATCTCAATGCTGATGGAACCCAGAGGCCTGTATATTACGTGAGCAAGGTGCTCCACGATGCGAAGGTCAGGTACTCCAAGACAGAAAAAATCATCTTTGCCTTGATCGTCTCTGCCCAATGTCTCCGCCCGTACTTTCAAGCCATTGTGGTGCTCATGGACCAACCCCTCCGAGCCATCCTGGCTTGTTCATCGGCCTCGGCCGATCTCGGCCTCTACGTCGGCCTTGGCCTATCTTGGGCTCAGCGTCGGCCTCAGCTCATCTTGGCCTCAGTGTCGACTTCGACGTCGGTTCTCCTCAGCCCTAGGAGCAACTCAGTTATCCGTCGATCTCATAGTGCCCCCTCAACCAAGCTACGTGGCCCACTTCCCTAAGAATGATGGGTTACTCTGCCATGAACATGCCTGGCAACGTGTGCAATGGACGTGCCTCCCCCTGGCACCATTAACGACAGGTGTGGCCATCCATGTCCAACCCCACTACCCATCCTTTGCGGCACGTTGAGGACCGGAAATCAACAACCACCTAAAAATGATCCAACTGTTATGAACAAAGGGTAACAGGGATCCCTCGAACATGTATATAAAGGCCCCAACCCTCAATGAAGGGGACTCAATCACTACTCTCTCATTCAGATCCCTGTTCTCCAAGTCACTAACTTGAGCATCGGAGGGTCCCCACCGAAATCACTGGTCCGAAACTTTTTGTAGGCTTTCAGAAGAAGAAGGCAACCTCTCCGTGTTCCTGAAGGCCTGTGGAGATCTCAGTTCACCCAATGCTCCTCACAAGTGATTTGGCAACAACACCTTCCAATATCAAAACCCTCAAAATTAAGGAAGTGAAAATCCACCTTTCTCCTTGTAGTAATCACCTTTCTAGCCAAGAAATCAATGTAAGGTGAGGATGGAGTTGGAATAGCATCTAGAGTGGAGGAAGAGGAAGTCGACGGTGTGCACAAAAAAGGTTGCCTCGCTGGACGACGTGCGGACCATCTTCCAGTGGTGACTGCAACTCCGATGGCCGATGCTCGATGCTTGGGTGCCATTGGAGATCAAAGAAAGTTAAGAATAAAGATATTTTGAAGTTTGAAAGGAGTGAAAGAAGGTTTGGAATGATTTAGAACGATATAATTTGAAAAAGTGTCGACTCTTTCCCTGAAAAATTGATTGGGGACCACTTAGAGTTGGCTTCTAAAAAGCATGGAATTGGCTCTGTAGCGATAAAATAGTCAGCTCAAAATAGAGTCGGCTCCTACAATAACTAGAGTCGGCTCTAATGAGTAGACCGAGAGTTGTGAACTCTCAAGTCGACTCCAACTCCAGTGGAGTCGACTCCACGATGGTTTCAGTGAAAAAATAAGATATTCAAGTATCTGAAACTTGTCAAGCCAAGCATAAAACTCTAGATAATTTTTCTTAAAACATGGGGGATTATAGAATTCAAACATCTAGATAATTTTTCTTAGAAACATAAGAAAATTTTCAAGAAAATGGATTGAAATCTAGATAATCATTCTTAGAGGTTTCAAATCTATTCCAATGGATCACAAACACCTAATTCTCCTCTAAGATAACAAAATTTCTCTTCACTTAAGAATTTTATAAATATATCAGCTAATTGCTCTTCAGTACACACATAATTAAGATAAACATATTATTAGCAACATGTTCTCTAATGAAATGTTGTCTAACTTCTATATGTTTAGTTCTAGAGTATTGAATTGGGTTTTTGGTAAGGTTTATTACACTAGTATTGTCACATCTTATGAAAATCCTACCGAGTGTGATGCCATAATCTTCAAGTTGTCACTTAATCCAAAAGATTTGAACACAACAACTTTCAGCTGTAACCTATTCAGCTTTAGCAGTTGATAATGCAACTGAATTTTGCTTTTTGCTAAACCAAGAGATTAAGTTACTACCTAAGAATTGGCATGTACCACTCATGCTTTTCATATCTAGTTTACAACCAATAAAATCAGAATCAGAATATGAAATTAAATTAAATGGTGAGTCTCTAGAATATCATAATCCTACATTTTTTATTCTACTTAGATATCTAAAAAAAATTTTACAGCAATTAAGTGAGATTTCCTAGGATCAGATTGATATCTAGCACATAAGCATGCAACAATATAATATCAGGTCTACTAGCTATTAAATAAAATAGAGAACCAATCATATATCTATAAAGCTTTTGATCTACTTTCTTACCATCTTCATCTTTATCGAGTTTGCATTGACTCATTGATATACCAAGAGGTTTGATAATTTTCATTTCAAACTTCTTAAGAATTTTCTTCATGTATTTTGTTTGGTTAATAAAAATTCTCTCTCTTTCTTATTTGATTTGAAGTCCAAGAAAGAAGTTCAGTTCTTCTATCATGTTCATTTCAAATTCTTCCTGCATTAGCTTAACAAAATCTTAACAAAGAAGATTATTAGCAGCACCAAATACTATATCATCAACATAAATATGTTCCACTAATAGATCCTTTTTTTTCAAAAATAGGGTTTTATCAACATACCTCTAAAAAAATTATTTTTAATCAAAAATTTACTAAGTCTATCATACCAAGCTCTAGGTGCCTGCTTTAGACCATAAAGTGCTTTGTGTAGTTTAAAAACATGATTTAAAAATTCTTGATCTTTAAAACATGGCGGTTTTTCAACATAAGCTGTTTCATTACAAATAGTATCAACATCATCATCCTTAAGTGTGTCATCATCCTTAGCTTCAGGTTCATGATCTGAAGATACATCAATATTTATTTTTTAAAATCTCTTCCAAGGATATTAGTATCTTTTTCATCATCTTCTTTTCAGAACTTGATGCTAAAGACTCGTCAAACACTACATGAATTGACTCTTCTACAATCAAATACTTCTTATTGAATACTCTATATGCCTTGCTAGATGTAGAATATCCTAAAAATATATCTTCATCTGACTTGGCATCAAACTTTCCTAGATTATCCTTTCCATTGTTATGAATGAAACATCTACAACCAAATGCATGAAAATAGCTAATATTGGGTTTCCTATATGCCATAGTTCATAGGAAGTTTTCTTAAGAATTGATCTAATCATGGCTCTATTTAGGATATAACATGTTGTGTTTATAGCTTTCACCCATAAATATTTTGAAAGTTGGCCTTCACATAGCATGATACGGGCCATATCCTTTAGAGTCCTTTTTTTTATCATCCCTTTTGTTGAGGTATCTTAGGTGCTGAAAAATTATAATGGATACTATTTTTAATGCAAAAATTTTTAAATAAAATTTTTAAATTTAATCCCATGATCACTTCTAAGAGACACTATGATACATATTAGATGAGTACCCTGAAAAGCCAATTGTTGGCTTACACATTGTATTTTATCAAAAACTTATTTTATACATGATCATCATCATTAATAAATAAATTTTATTGAATTTTTTTTCATATATGTTGATGTGTCATATATCGTCTATGGGGTTAATGGTCATTGATATGTATTTTTAAGAGTTAAAAATTAGAGACACATATCATAATAGATTCAATGATATGCTTTTAATTAATTGATCAATCATAGGAACAGTAATCGATTTGATTAGACTAAAGTATGGATCACTTGGATACGAGTCTCTTGTATATGATATGAGTTATCAGAACAAGAATGCTGGTAAATGTAAGACATCGGTACCGAGCATGATCATACGTGAAGTCAATAGAATGTCTACTCATTCGTCGATGATTTCTTGAAGATGTAGTTGTCTAAGTGGTCCTCTACCTATGGTACTTCGACTACTTACATTAAGATTATTGTAGTTTGACTATATATTATCTTGAACCTTTTAGGCATTAAGAGACTTGTTATGTACGTTAGCTGCAGCAATCTTAATATAAGAGTAGGAAGTATTTATTAGGAATCTATTAGCCCTAGTAAAAAGAAAGAAGTCCTATGCTATTTAGGAGACTGAGTTCATAAATCCATAGCAACGATAGGTGAAAATGGAAAGAGTTTCCATGAGTAATCACAAGTTGAATTCAAGTCAAATAAATATTGTATATGACTGGTGCTGAGGGTTTGACGAGTTATCCTTGACCTACACCCTGTTGGGATTCTTAATTGAAGGATTATACTACATGGCAACTATTTTTAGGATTCCTTCTTCTAACCTACTGGCTTGCCACTATATATTGCTAGACGTCATTGGTGGATAGTGAGAAGCTCACTAAAAATGATTAGGATCATTGATCCAAGTTTGAGTAAAGTCAAAATTATTTTGACCTACTGAAAGGAGTTTAAGTGTAACCATAATGCTGATTAAGGATTATTCTTACTACCTGATAAAATATATTGACATGAGGGTTCGAACCCATGTGCTAGAGAGAATATCTAGGGATGCATGCCCTATCTAGAATAGGCATGTGAATAAATTTCGTAGTCTCTCTCTTCTAAACATCGTAATTTAAAATTTTAATCTTTGAATTTGTTGCATACGGATATGCATCTCAAGCGTTCTTACCCCTCCATCTAATCACTCCTTCTATCATCTCCTTTCATCTATAATAGGGAGGTATGTAGCCATGAAAAGAGAATGGGATGAGAGAAAATAGAGCATGATAGTGGTTTTTGAGAGGAAGAAGGCTATGAGTCTTCTTGGCCATTAAGCAAAGAGTTTGCTGCATCGTCTTCACCGAAGAAAATCTGCAAGAAGCTAGCACTTGGTGATCCACCCATTGCAGAGGAATATCAATCCCATGTGGATATCTGTAGAGGTCAAACATATGAATGGCTCCAGTAGGAACCAAAGATCCATCAGGATTTTTAATCCAATTAAAAAGTTCAACATAATTAGGTAAGTGATAAATGTTAAATTTATCAAAATAATAGATCTAATCCAAAATTATGCAAATAATAAGAAAATAAATTTTAAATAAGATTTAAAATTTATTTGCTTATTTTAAAATTTTAAATTGCACTCCTTTCGTGTATGTGTCTGATTGCATCAGGACAGCTTTAATCCATCAATTTGGTCACCTTCGAAGTGGTATCAGAGCTAGGTTTGATGGATTATGCATGATATGATCAAATCTATTTATTGATTTATGTGATAAATCATGTTATAGTTGTAGATTAGATTTGATGATATAATCAATCTATTTATTGATTTATGTGATAAATCATGTTATAGTTGTAGATTAGACTTAATGATATGATCAGATCTATTTATTAATTTATATGATAAATCTTATTATAGTTATAAATTAGATTTGATGATATGGTCAGATCTATTTATTGATTTATGTGATAAACCATGTTATATTTGTAGATTAGATTCGATGGATTATACATGACATGATCAGATCTATTTATTGATTTATATGATAAATTATGTTATAATTGTAGATTAGATTTAATGGATTATGCATGATATGATCAGATCTATTTATTAATTTATATGATAAATCATATTATAGTTATAGATTATTTTTTGGTAATTATTGCAAATAAATGTTATATCTACAACTACTAAAATTGAAACCTAGTCAAAAACATTTTATGACACCTAGTCAAATTGATAAAGAAATTATGTCTTGCCATAATTTACTTAAATCATGATGGAATTCAATGTTAAAAGTTTTAAAAATTAAATATCACATGATTTAACATGGATGAAATGGGTCTAAGGACATGGCCTAGTTTGGTTACCCGAAATGATCAGTAGTTAAACCCTAACTGATTTTGGGCAAACTAATTAAGTCAGATTGGGTCTAGATTATTTTCTAAACATTAAAAGGTCAAATCAACTCACTTCAACACGAGTTAATTATGTCAAGACGATTGTGGCTCAACGGTTAGCTCAATTCAATAGGGAGTCTATTCTATTCAACTAGACTACTTTGGTATCTAAGGCAAGTCTCTATCGGTGGTTTTTAATTGCTCCATTCACTTACCTAGCCAATTTCAATTGGTGTCCAAGGCAAGTTAAATAGGATCCTACTAATCTCACTTACCTGGCCATTGTAGGATGGTCTTGAGTAGATAAGATTGCTCTTTGATCTGGCTTCACCCATGTTAACTAAGTGATCAGTCATAAGATGTGTTGACTCCTACCTGATCAAGATAGGCAAGAGTTGGGCTGACTGGAGTCGGGTTAGTCAAACATGTAATGTGCTGACTAATTTAATTCAAGACCTGAACATAAACCTTCCCAAGTTAATGTGAGTCTTAGGTCTTCCATTGTTGTATTTGATGTAAGTATAGAAGGGGTTAGGCCCAATAACTGTTAGGTGAGGGACTAATGATAGTTATGCTTACATTAGATGTTGCTAAGTTTAATTGGGGTTAGACCCAATAACTATTAAGTGAGGGTCCTAATGACGGCTAAGCCTAGCATGAATAGTGGGTTAGACTCAAATAAGAAGTGTGGGCAATAACTATTAGGTGAGCCCTTATGACTTAGAGACCAAGGGTTGCATCGTACATGAGATGTATTGGACAAGAGTTGTCCACTAATCTAATATTGTAGGTTACCAATAACTGTTTGGTGAGGTGCCCCATATTGGGTCAGACCGCAATACCCATTAGGAACCCTAGCCGTGTAGGGGTTCTCGCATCTCTACAAGGGAGTATATGAGATCTGTGTAAATAGTGGGAGATTGTTAATTTGTATTTAAAAGTCCCTAAATACAAAATTGTTGATCATGTATAACATCTAATTAGAAATTTTCAACTCTTTGCAGTGATTTCATTATGTCTGCCTCAAACCCCTTATCTCGCATCCTAGATTTAAACCGCCTAACTGGCATAAATTTCAAGGACTAGTTCAAGAACTTAAGAATTGTTTTGCTATCAGAAATTAGCCTTTCATCAAGGGACATCGCCAAGGGATATGTCCCTCAAAAAAATACTAGATTAGAAAGAGATTTTCAAGAAATTTTAAATTACATTCAAAATCTAGTTTTACTAAGAATCCCTAAGGGATTTGTTAGGGATATATTTTTCTTAATAAATGCTTTGAAATTCCCTTAGTAATCTATAAGGAATCAATGAGTGATTATTTAAATAATTTTTAGCAAGAAATTGTAAAAAAGTTTGGTCCCTTATAGATTTACTAAAATATAAATTTTTTAGTGTCGATAAAATATTTTAAAAATTAAAAAAATAATATCAAAGAAGGATTTTTTTAGAAAAATAAATTTAACCTTTTGAAATCCCTAATTCTTTGTCGCTCTCTCTCGAAGGTTAGAGACAAAAGCCCTCGCTGTCGGGGTCGGAGACGAAAGCCGATCGAAACTTCGCTCTCTCAGTCGGAGATGAGCTTTCCTTGCTCTCTCAGGAAGCTCGATCTTGCCTCGCCCTCGCTCTCTCCCAAAAGTTGATCACAAGGTCTGCCTCCATCGTCATGGCCTTCGAAGAACCCAGATCCAGTTCCCCATCCTCGGCGCCATGGGTAAGCTTTCTTTCTTCTCTCTCATCCTTCTTTTCTCCATGGTGGAGTTCAAAATCCCTTGGCTTCACCATCTCCAATGAGCAAATATACTTAGGCTACTACATCTGTGATGAGGGGTAAAATTATCATCGCGCACAACTATCATATCTGAAAAACAACAGAACTGATATACCTCGGCAAGACTGAGCCATCCTTGAACTAAGTCACCCTCAGATTAAATCACTCGGAACCATTTCTTTTGCCTCAGCAAAGCCGAGCTATCCTCTTATCTCGGTCAGACCGAGATATTCAAATGCCTCGATAGAGCCGAGGCATTCTATCCTCATATACTCAACGGCATCAAAATATTTTATGCCTCGGCCAAAGTTTCTACTTCGGCCAGACCGAACCGTTCTTATACCTTGGCCAAACCGAGGCATTCAAATGCCTTGACAGAGCTAGGCTTTTTGCACTTCAACTAGGTCGAAGGGCCCCAAGCGCAGGAGAATTCGAGTTCATGGTAGTTTGACAAGATTCCAATCATATAGGCCCCCAATGACCTCGAGTGAGAAATTATGCTAGTGATATGGAAGTGGCTTAGAACCTATAAAATCACCGAATCTCAAAGCATCAACCAGCTCCTCTAGCCATCGATTCTCTAACTAACTAGATACTGATACTACCGATCTCATAACAAATTTGATTCAAATTTGATTCAAATCTGAATGGTTTTGGACCCCCTATGATGCATCCATGGAATCAGGAGATCGCCTATAAATACCCTTGTCCTAAAGCTCCTCAGGTATGCTTGCATTGATACTCTAACTAAAAATCCCATTAAAGCTCAAGCAAAGCTCAGAGCTCTCAAGAGGCCAATTTCTTAAGCTCCTTAGGTACGCTTGCACTCTGACTAAAACCCCATTAAAGCTCAAGCAAAGTTTAGAGCTCTCGAGAAGCTAATTTCTTAAGGACTCTTCCGCAAGAGCCTTCTCCTCACATTTGCTTGCTGTGAATCTTCACTGACTTGGGCGTTAGAGGGTCTTTCATAAAGGGCTATCCCAGACACTTTCTGCATGAGGATTGTCTTGCAGGTTTCGTTCAAGCAGAGATCAACGTCTAGATCTAGAGCCGAACTGCACCCAGTTGGAGAGCAGATTTTCGCAGCAACAATCTACCTCCCCCATGCATGGTTCCACAACGTAGATCAATCCAGGTCCAGAGAACAGGGTCTTTGTGCCTGATTATTTTCTCTTTAAATGTTACTTTTTCTTTAAAGAATCTTTGATCTACTAAAAGATTTTTCTTCTTATGCTTTGAATGCAGGGAATAACTTGTTTCGGTTTATTTGTGAATTTTTCATTTTCTCTATAATTTTTTTGCTGGCCAGTGGCTATTTCATTTGAAGTTATTGTTGAAGAATTAATAATAGGTTTTTCGGAGTTTTTTTGGGGGATTTTTGTTTTCTATTCTGTTGTTCAGATGTGAACCTTGTTTTGTTTTCTCAACTTATGGCTCCTTGCTTTATTTGCTTTTCTTATGGGTTCCTGATTTCCATATTAGACTTTAAAGGATATTAGGACTTTGCTTGTTAAAAACTTGAGTTGATTAAGTATATATTTTGTGTATGATAGTCCAAGATCTATTTTGGATACTTTAGAACTTAGACATATATTATGAACTCTTTTGTTTGATCGCAATGCATATCTAATGTCATAATCAGTCTTGTTTCCAGCTGCCTTGTAATTATAACTCCTTTTCTCCAAGGTTTCTTATCCATTTCCCTTCATCAGCTTTGAGATCCTTCCTTCCATATCTTTCAAGATATATGTTTGTCTGATTGAGACTCCTTGGGATGGATAAAGTAGAGGAAAACAATGGGGATCCGAGGGAGACAGAATCGTTTGGATGTCTAAGGGGCCGAAAAAAATAGAGAAAAAATGAGGGGGATTGGGGGAGATGCTATGGTTTTTAGGAAGGATTGAGGGGGATCGAAGGATGCTATGGTTTTTGGGCCGAAAAAATAGAGAAAAAATGAGGCCAATTGAGACTCCTTAACCGTTGGGATTTTCTTTTTGGGATTTCTTAGGTTTGGGATTTTTTAGGTTTTGTTTTGGTTTTTGGGAAATAAGCTTCCCTCGGTTTCATGTATATTTGATTCAAATAAAAATGTATATTTCATTAAAAACAAATGTATATTGCTAGAACCTAGGGAGGAAGAACTCCATTCAAAAACAAATGTATATTTCATGTCTATGGTAGATAGTTTATTACATCAAATATTATAATGCATTTATGCTTTATCTTATCTTTTTCATATGTACTAAAATCCATATATTCGATAGATAGTTTATTTCATGTAACATCTAATACTTCTATGGTAGATAGTTTATCTTTCATGCTCTATGATTCCATTGCTCTAAATAAATAGCTCTTAGTTATTGCCCACATGTGGGTATTCAAAAAAAAATATATATATATCATCATATATATGTGTAGTGGAAGCATGTGGATCGATTAACATGCATAAAATTAATATTGTCATATGAAAAAAAAATTATCATATAATTTTCTAAACATAAAAAATACCGATATTGAGGTCTCCAAGGAATAGACGCGCCCTACTACTGGATTCGTACTATGGATGAAGAATCCTAAGGTAGAGTTTATGGGCCAACGTACTTTATAAATACCTACTAAAATTAAAAAAATAAAACCAGAGCCTTCCTCACTTTTCTCAAGATCGAAATCGAATTAAATTATGAGAGTAGGCTCACTCTTGATTTTCTATATTTCTTAACTCTGGTGCACATAAAATAAGAGAGAAAAGGAGGAAAGAAACTTTTCTTTCATTTTTCTTTTCCATCTGAAAGTCCACCTTATGCCATATTTATAGGCTCTAGGTGAATCAAAAAAAATATTTTTAAATTAATTTAATTTAGATAACATTTATCTATTACAATATTTAATTTAGATAATGTTTATCAGTTACAACATTTAATTTAGATAACGTTTAGCTGTTACAACATTTGATGTAGATAACGTTTATCTTATAACATTTGATGTAGATAACGTTTATCTGTTACAACATTTGATGTAGATAACTTTTATCTGTTACAACATTTGATGTAGATAACAATTATCTATTACAACCTAACCGCATGGAACAATTCTCTTACCTCAACTCCTTGATCATATCATGTAAAAAGTTATTTTCATATTTATAACTAATTTACAAATAATATCTAAATTAATTATAATGATATCTAAATTATCAAATCTTTTAATAATTTTAGATATTATTAATTTTAAAATCTAATAAATAAATTTATTATTTTTTTTAATCCTCAATAATCATATTATCAAAAATATCAAAAAAATAAAATAAAATTTCTCTCTCTATCAACTCATAATATGCGCCACTTACAAGAGCAAAATTCTCTTCTATGATAACACTTATGTGCAACCATTCATATCAATTATTATATGAACAATGTGTCTAAACATATTTTTATTTTATTCAATAACTAATTTATTGTACCAAAATAAATGTGAGAAAAATAATCAATCAAATTAATTATTTATCTTCATAATAAACTCTTTATTATAAAGTTTCAATAAAATTTTATTTAAAAAAATAAATAACTAATCATATTAATTATTCAATCCAAGAGTATTCGATGCGATTAACCTAAGATGGTGTGAAAAACATGGACCCATAATTTCAAGCTCCAATAAAATGAATAAACTCAATTAAAACTCTTTAATTACTTATATAGTTTATTAATCTTGAAGTTATTCCACTAAAAACTTGAGACTGCACTCTTAAAAATTATAGATTAATTTTACTCAAAAACTTGAGTCATCCACTTATATAATCATTACATGCAATTCAACCCTCCATAATTAGTTCATAATTAGAGCTAGGTGAAATAACCATTATACTCCTCTAATTTTCTCTTATTCCTTAAGTACCATTGATTCACTAGTTAAACAAATTATTTATATCGAATCATAAATTACACGTATATCTGTTTAGCCACATAATCAACACTTAAAGGAACTAATTTTAATCTTTTTTCAAAAGCCATAGATTCCATATCTTTCAATCACATTTCCAGCCCAATGTGTTATTAAACCTTCAAGATGTAAGTATTGGGTCCAACATCAAATGAACTTTAACAAACAAATCAAAAGATCCAATAGCACAATCAAGGAGTCTGTGATTAAATCAGGATTAAGGTTGATTTACATATGATCATCTTGTGATATAAACTAAATTATTTATAATGGTCTTAAATAAAGATTCAAATTATATCGGTCCAAGTCCTATATAATCTTATTATATATAATACCTCCACTAAGTGTCTCTACATAACAATCCGGATAAGATTATCGACGTATTAGTGATTAGCGATAGAAGATCCATACTTCTATCAATCACGATATGTTTAAATATATTAGCTGTAATTTTAATCCTCTTATA
>UESW01003291.1:70097-94245 GCA_900491605.1 Calamus simplicifolius | reverse complement strand
AAGATTCATGAAGAAGAAGAAGTTTGAAAAGAAAAAGCCCTTTGCAAGAAAAGATGAGGACAAGGGCAAAGAAAAGGAAGTTATTTGTTTTGAATGCAAGAAGCCGGGTCACTTTAAATCTGAATGCCCTCAACTAAAGAAAGGCACCCGGAGGTTCAAAAAGAAGGCAATGATGGCCACATGGAGCGATTCGGAAAGCACAAGTTCCGAAGAAGAAGAAAAGAGTGAAATGGCCAATCTATGCTTCATGGCGGACAACGATGAGGTAAGTCCGAGTTTTCTTGATGACTTCACTTTTGATGAATTACATAGTGCTTTTTATGAATTAATGGATGATTTTGCAAACCTAAGTTCAAAGAACAAAGATTTGAAAACTCAAATGCAAAAACTATCATTAGAAAATGAAAAGCATGTTGTTGATAAAGAACTTTTAATAAAAGAAAAAGAAAGTTTGAAAAATGAAGTTGATAGACTTAAGCCTATAGTTGATAAATTACACTAAGCTCTATCAAACTTAATATGATTTTGGAAAATCAAAAGGCTATTTTTGATAAAGCTGGATTAGGATATAATCCACTTAAAAAGCAAAAATCATTGAAAAACATTTTTGTACATGCTGAAAAATCATTAAACATTACTTGTTTTAAATGTGGAGACAAAGGACATAAATCATATATGTGTAAATCTTCACATAAAAGAAAAAGATGATTTGGGTTCCCAAAGGAACAATGTTTAATGCTTCTAACCATGAAGGACCCAAGAAGGCTTGGGTACCTAAAATTAAGACATAAATGTTTTGCAGGAGTGTCTTGCAGCCATCAGACTGAAAAGAAAATGGTACTTGGACAGTGGTTGCTCAAGACACATGACGGGTGACAAAGATCAATTCATCACCCTTGAATCAAAAAGAGGTGGAGTAGTTACTTTTGGTGATAATGGTCAAGGCCATATCATGGGCATTGGTAAGATTCAAATTACTCCATCTACTCATATTGATAATGTTTTATATGTTGATGGACTTAAACATAATCTAATAAGTATTAGCCAACTGTGTGACAAAGGTTTCAAGGTCTCCTTTGAAGCTTCTGTTTGCACTGTTACTAATCCCATTGATAATAGCATTATTCTTGTTGGTAAACGCTATGGCAATGTGTACTTAATTGATTTGAGTAATTTATCTCCAAGTAATCATTGCTTAGTTGCTGATAATGCTAAAATGAATGAGATTGGTTGGCTGTGGCATCGTAGATTAGGTCATGCAAGCACACACCTAATTTCAAATTATTGAAAATGGATTTAGTTAAAGGTATTCCTAGTCTAAATTTTGAAAATAATCGAATATGATGCATGTCAATTTGGAAAACAAACAAGAACTTCTTTCAAATCTAAGAATGTTGTTTCAACTACTAGGCCACTAGAGCTACTACACATGGACCTTTTTGGACCTACTAGAACCACAAGTCTAGGAGGAAAGAAATATGGTCTAGTGATAGTAGATGATTACTCTAGATTCACTTGGGTAATGTTTTTGGCTCACAAAGATGAGACTTTCTCAATATTCATGAAATTTGTTAAGAAAGTCACTAATGAGAAAAACACTACCATAGTGTCTATTAGAAGTGATCATGGAACTGAATTTGAAAATCACTTATTTGAAAAATTCTGTTTTGAAAAAGGCATACATCATAACTTCTCTGCACCTAGAACACCACAACAAAATGGAGTTGTAGAAAGGAAGAATAGGACTTTAGAAGACATGGCCCGTACCATGCTATGTGAAAGCCAACTTCCAAAATATTTTTGGGCGGAAGCTATAAACACAGCTTGTTACATTCTAAATAGAGCCCTAATTAGACCTATCCTTAAGAAAACTCCCTATGAACTTTGGATCAATAGGAAACCAAATTTAAGTTATTTTCATGCATTTGGTTGTAGATGTTTTATTCATAACAATGGTAAGGATAATCTTGGGAAGTTTGACGCAAAGTCTGATGAAGGTATCTTCCTAGGATATTCTACATCTAGCAAAGCATATAGAGTATTTAATAAGAAAAGCTTAGTTGTAGAAGAATCCATTCATATAGTGTTTGATGAGTCTTTAGCATCAAGTTCAGATAAAATTGATGATGAGGAAGATACATCTTTGATTGAAAGAGATTTTAAAAATTAAATGTATCTTCAGATCAAGAACCTGAAGTTAAGGATGATGACTCACCTAAGGATGATGGTATTGATACTGTTCAAAATGATCAAGATCTACCTAGAGATTGGAGATATGCTTATGGTCATCCTAAGGACCTAATCATAGGTGATCCATCTCAAGGTGTAAGGACTAGATCATCAATGAGAGATATCAATAATCATCTTGCATTTGTATCTCATATAGAACCTAAGACTATAGAGGAAGCCGAGAAAGATAGTTATTGGATGTTAGCAATGCAGGAAGAATTAAACCAATTCACTAGAAATCAAGTTTGGACCCTAGTTGAAAGACCTAAAAATCACCCTATAATAGGATCTAAATGGGTATTTAGAAATAAATTAGATGAAAATGGCATAGTAATTAGAAACAAAGCTAGACTAGTTGCAAAAGGATATAATCAAGAAGAAGGTATAGATTTTGATGAAACTTTTGCACCTGTTGCTAGATTAGAAGCCATTAGGCTACTACTTGCATTTGCATGTCATATGAATTTCAACTTATTTCAAATGGATGTTAAAAGTGCATTTCTAAATGGTTTTATAAATGAGGAAGTTTATGTTGAACAACCTCCTGGTTTTGAAGATCATGAATTTCCAAACCACGTCTTCAAATTACACAAAGCACTTTATGGTTTAAAGCAAGCACCTAGAGCTTGGTATGATAGATTAAGTAAATTTTAATTGAAAATGACTTTTCTAGAGGAAATGTTGATAAAACATTGTTTTTAAAAAGAAAAGGAAAGGATTTATTAATCGTTCAAATTTATGTTGATGACATTATATTTGGTGCTACTAACAATCTTCTTTGTCAAGAATTTGCTAAGCTAATGCAGGGAGAATTCGAGATGAGCATGATGGGAGAACTAAACTTCTTCCTTGGACTTCAAATTAAACAAGAGAAAGCAGGAATTTTCATTAACCAAACAAAGTATACAAAGGAAATACTCAAGAAATTTGGTATGGAATCTGCTAAACCTCTTGGTACGCCAATGAGTCCCTCATGCAAGCTGGACAAGGATGAAGTAGGTAAGAAAGTAGATCAGAAGCATTACAGAGGTATGATTGGATCACTTCTTTATCTAACTGCAAGTAGGCCAGATATCATGTTTTCTGTCTGCTTATGTGCAAGATATCAATCTAATCCTAAGGAATCACATTTACTTGCTGTTAAAAGATCTTTAGATACTTAAATGGAACTAAAAATGTAGGATTATGGTATTCTAGAGACTCAACCTTAAAATTGATTGCTTATTCTGATTCTGACTATGCTGGTTGTAAGTTAGATAGAAAGAGTACAAGTGGGGTATGCCAACTTTTAGGAAGTAACTTAATCTCTTGGTTTAGCAAGAAGCAAAATTCGGTTGCATTATCCACTGCTGAGGCAGAGTATGTTGCAGCTGGAAGTTGCTGTGCTCAAATCCTTTGGATTAAGCGACAACTTGAAGATTATGGTATCACACTTGATAAAATACCTATTAAATGTGATAATACTAGTGCTATCAATCTAACTAAAAATCCAATTCAACATTCAAGAACTAAACACATTGAAATTAGACATCACTTTATTAGAGAACATGTAACTAACAAAGATGTTTGTCTTGAATATGTTAATACGAATGATCAATTAGCTGATATCTTTACCAAACCTTTGAGTGAGGAGAGATTTTGCTATCTTAGAGGAGAATTAGGAGTTTGTGATCCTTTAGAATAATTTTCTGAAACTCCTAAGGACAACAACTATCTAGACTTCTATAATTTCTTGAAAATCCTCTATGTTCAATAAGGAAATTATCTAGAAAGTTGATTTATTGTTTCCCCAATTGTTAAGGAACACTTATCTAGAGTTTGATGATTAATTTGATCAGTTTCAGATCCTTGAAATTCAAATTTTTTACTGAAACTATTGTGGAGTCGACACCTTCAGTTTGTGGAGTCGACACCTTCTTATTTTGATGTTCTGTCTGGGCAATTAGAGCCGACTCTGGCTTCTGTAGAGCCAACTCTAATTCGGGCGCTGACAGATTCTCTGTTCGGAGCCGACACCTCGTTTTTGGGAGTCGACTCTAAGTGGAACTAGGTCAAAATAAAAAGGGCGGAGTCGACCCCAAACGATTTCTATCGTCTCCTAAACTATTTTCAAGCCGTTCCAAACTAATTCCAAACCCTCCAAATCCCTCAAAACCCTTGATTACTCAGTCCAATCAATCCAATGGCTCCCAAAAGGCATGCTACCATTGGTGGTTCGACTGTTCCGACGAAGCACCGTTCAAATCGAAGGCAACCTTCATCATCTTCTTCATCTGCCACTCAAGATGACTCTCCACCCTCACCATCTTCTCCAAAAGTCGACCAATTAGCTGGTAAGGCCATACAACCGGAAGGAAATTGATTTCAACTTCTTTATTTCTGAGGGCTTTGCTATTGGGCGATTGTTGCAAGAAATGGGATGGGAGAAGGTCTGCTCTTTGGATATTCCTACCTACCCCGCCCTAGTAAGAGAGTTTTATAATGATTTAAGTAGAGGAGAGGGAGGATTAGTAAGTGTTGTAAGAGGAACAAAGGTAGTCATCACAGCCGAATCTCTTGGTAATTTATTGGAAATGCCTACTGTTGGACTTATTGAATATCATCATGAAGATAGAGGAGGAGCACTATCAAGGATATTAGGAAGAGAAGTTTCTGAGTTTGAGGAAATTTTAGCAAATCAACTTAATTTGGAACTCAGACTGCTTCACAATATCTGTGGAAGGATTTTTTCCTAAAATAGGAAGGTTTGAGTATGTCTCGGAGCGAGACGTTCTATTAATGGACTGCATACTCACTGGTAGACCCTTAAATCTTGCTGAGATGATGATAGGCTATATGGCGAAGGCAGCTACTAAGAAGAGATCTACATTGCCATATGGTATGGTTTTAACTTTAGTTTTCAGAAGCCAAGGTATTCTTATAATGGACAATGAGCCACTAAGAAAGTTAAGACATACAGATTACTATAGTGTCTCTACAATTCACCGAATGGGCTTTAGAAAAGAAAATGGAAACTGGATTAAAAGAGGTCATGAGGCCAGAGCTGAGGAGGTTAGAGTTGAGGAAGTCAGAGGAGAAGACATTCCTGAACCATCTGCTGGACCATCTTCTGCTGGACCTTCTGCTGGACCTTCTACTGGACCACCTGCTGGACCCTCAGAAGCTGGACCAAGCTCTCAACTTCCACATCAGTCAGCAATGGCATCAGAAATATTTTCTGAGGAGCAAATTGGTCAGCTCAGGGCTTTACTTGCTGAGTATGATAGTGTAAGAACAAATGATATGTGTAAATTAAGAGAGGAGTTCAATCAATTAAAAGATGAGATTAATTCAAGACTTGACATGATTTCTTTTTCACTTAGCAATTTCGTCGAATCCTTTAGCGCTGATCTTCATAGTATTTTTGAAAGGATGGAAGACATTGCTGACGGTTCTGGAAAGTATCTTCATGCTACAAGTCAACTAAAGAAAGATATTGACCTTGCCGTTTCTCAAATTGAAGCATGTCTTGAAAGTTTTAAGAAAACCCAAAAAGATGATGTTATGGAGATGATCGGACATCTAAAGAAAATTGTGTACAAGCATATTTGACATTTTATCCTAGGTTGTATCTTAGGATTTCTTGTTTTCTTTCTTAGCATGTATATAGGATTTACATACTTAAATCTGTCATTTTAGAATACATGTAATAGATCTTGCTTTGGAGTACAAATGGTTGAATGAATATTACACTTTTATTACAAATTTGTCTCTGATTGAATGTCAATGAATGAATTTCCTATCTTTATGTCTATTCGAACCAACATCCTCGCTTTGATAACATTTCTCATTAGCCTTTAAAACTCACCTTATTGTTGATAACAAAAAAGGGGGAGAGATGAGTGTATAATGCATAAAAAGAAAAAAAGAGAATTTTTAAGAGTGTATAATGTTATATAAAGAAAAAGAGAATGAAGAGAAGAAAATGAAGAACAATTCTGAGAATAGAAAGAATGAGAGATTTTTTCTTGAAAAAATTCAGTCTATCTATAGGGGGAGTTATTCAATGCAGGGGGAGCTTAATAAATTTCTCATATAAAAGTTGAATCATTTTGATTGATGTCATGTTTTGTTTATCTTTATTCATTTTGAATGTTGGCATCAAATTCTCTATTACAAAGACTCTAAGCTTTAACAATATCTATAATTCTAAATTCAAATGAATTTCTTTAATGCATATACTCAAAGTTTTTGTAATCATCAAAAAGGGGGAGACCCAATTAAGGATTTTGATGATTAACAAAACTAATTGAGTATAACATTTGATGTTACTAATGATTTTGATTAAGTTTTTCAGATTATAAGTCTAATTGATGATCAAAATCAAGAAGGAAAATCAAGTTCTGGTTTGAATCTAATGTCAAGGTAAGATTACAGACATTAGGTCGACACATGGAATCGCAGAGCCGACTCCGGAAAATGGTACAGACTTAGAGTCAACTCCGGGACTGTGAGAGCTGACTCTATCAGAAACAACAGAATGTTGGATTTTCAGGCCACGACTTAGAGTCGACTCCGGACTGTTAGAGTCGACTCCAGAAGAATTTTGTGTCGACCTAAGAAAAGTCAGAGACGACTCCAGATCGAGCGGATTAAATTATTTTGAGTTAGAGCTGACTCCAGAAAAGCTAGAGCTGACTCCAGAATGTCAGACACGGCTCCAGAACTGTCAGAACGACTCTAAACTTTAACTTTATCGATTTTAATCCCAACGGCTATTGTTATATATGGATCTAATCCTTTTTCACTTGCTTCTAACGGATAGTTTTACACTATTTTGGATTAATCGAATCTATAAGAAGAGGGGTGATTGCATCCCAAATAAAGGGAGGAAAAGACAAGAAAGAGGCAAAAAGAAAAGAATAGAGAAAATCCTTGAGATCCATCAGAAAAGAAAAGAGGGAAAACCTGTAAGGAAAGATCATACTCATTCCCCAAGAGAAGAGAAAGAGATTCCAAGCCTTCACTGTTCTATTTAGAAGAAATCTCAAAAGAAGGAAGAAGCCCTAGTTTTTCCAATCTTCTGAACCTCAAGAGCATATTCAAAGGAAGATCCATTCAAAGGAAGAGAAGGAAGAAGCCACCAAGATCTTCGAATCAGGCTTTGGTTCTAATCTCTATTTATTGTTTTATTATTGTATATTTGCTCATTGAAGGAGAAGTTTGCTTTTGTAAAATCAATATACTGTTTGCTGGGTCAATCTGGTGATTGATTCAGTTGAGGCTGTTAGCCTTGTGCAAGTATTTGCTTGTGGTTTTAGATTTTGTGCTGGTGAGCCTTGAAAACTAGCTGGGTTTGTTGTACACCCGGAAAAACAACAAGTTTGAGTTATGAGCTTGCAAAACAACTCTGCTGTAATCAGTTTGATTATAGTGTGGACCCAAGAGGTACTTGGGAGTGGACGTAGGTGTAGGTACACCGAACCACTATAAAATCTATTGTGTTTGCCGTGATTGTCTCTTTATCTTCAACTCTTCATTTATAGTTGCTTTGTTTTAAAACTGTGAATCTAAGTTTTTATTTCCGCTGGGGGTTATCCTTCAAAAGAGTTTAATTTTTGAAAAACTCAATTCACCCTCCCTCTTGGATTGCTATCTGGACCAACAATTAGTTTTTTTTATGATTTACGTTGGGTGAATTGTGGATTCCGTGCTGTACTCTGATTCTTGGTATAGTTTGGTTGATAAATATTGACTAATTATGATTTACAAAATTTTTATTATCATGGTTGAGTTATGATGCATTAATATGTGGTTGAGTTACGATGCATTGATATGCATGCCATGTGTTGGTTGTGATGCATGAGTGCATGATAGTTGATGCTCTAGGCTGGCCATGTGAGAGCCTTTCCATAGGCTAGAAATGTGGTAGTATTGCTAGCTGGAGTGTGACAATGTGGGCCCCACCATAGACTGAAAATATGATGGTATTGCTCGTCACAGGCTGGAGTGTGACATCGTGGTTGCCCCGCCATGGACTGGAACATGGTTATGGTAGCCTAGAGCTGAAAACCAGATAGATTTGGATCCAATGTATGATTGGTTGAGTCTGAAGTCATTAGATGTATGTTACATGATTGCATGATGGCATCTACATTTATTGGTTTGGTGGTTTAGATTTCCTTAATCATGTATTTATACCATAAAGGTTATTATTTAATTGCTATATAAGAAGGTAAATTTTATGTAGGGGATTCTTACAGGACTGTTGAGCTCATTATATCCATTGAATTTTTTTTTACAGATTGAGGTGATTAATTTGATAGGATGGGATGGAGTGATGTTGCATCTATTGTGATTAGTTAGATATATATAATTCTATTTTAATAAATTTTTATAAAGATTGTAGGAAAAATAATGAACTTATATTTATGACATTAGTGGAAGTCTACCTAGTTTTTTTTTTAAATTATGATAATTGCTATTTCTTTAAATGATAATTTTTTTATGAAATATAGTATGGATTGTTTATATCAAGCCTTGCATGGTCTCTAGGGCTTGCCTTAGGGTTCATGCGGACGTGTCACGTGGCTGAATCAGATGGTAGATTTGGGACATGACAAAAGTGGTATCAGAGCTTAGGTTTATGATCATTTAGGATTCTAGAATTTAGGATTGAAGTGAGAGTGGGTGGGGGGAAATTTTTAAATCTTATTTGAAATGAAAGTTTTGAAATGTGAATTAATTTTGATTGATATATGAATATTAAATTGAAAACTGAACCTTGTTGCATAAAGGTTGATATGGCTTATGGTAGAGGATATGGTCGACCTAGAAGGCCAACCCGATTCGCCGATGGCACAACTGCGTAGGAGCCCTCGCAATCACAAGAAAGTGATATAGCCTCAACAGTGCGGGGTTTGTGCTAGGAGGAACCCCCTGTGGTCCCCACCACTGAAGTTCCTAATGCCCTTAGAGTGGGAACCATAGAAGTAGGGACATCAGGAGCACAAAATGAGGAGGAACCTAGGGTACAGCCCAGTGAGCATGTGACTACTGCCCAGTTACTAGATATTCCGCTATAACAACAAGCTGCATCAAGGGCAGATATGATGAAGATGATAGATCTACAACAGCAGCAACAACAGCGATTTTTGCAGCAACAATTGCAGCAGCAACAACTACAACAGCAACTATGAGATCCCAAACTCAATCTGAGCATCGAGTTAACCTGATTGAGTTCAAGAAGTATGCACCGTCGGCTTTCAAGGGCACTACTGATCCTATGGAGGCCGAGAGTTGGTAGAAAGAGATTGAGAAGGTCTTCCAAGTCTTGAAATGTCCAGAGGAGGAAAAGGTCAACTTTGCGACCTTCATATTGCTTGGTGAGGCAGCTGATTGGTGGGAGACAGAGAAAGAAAAACTTAGCCCTAATGATTCACCACACACCTAGGAAAAATTTAAAAAGGTTTTCTTTAAAAAATATTTTTCTCAGAGTATTAGATTCCAGAAGTTTCGAGAGTTTGATCGTCTTGACTAAGGCAGTATGATAGTGGCACAATATACTACCAAGTTTGAAAAATTATCGAGGTATGCACCCACAGTAGTGGCAAAGGAAATTTTTTTGGGCTCAAATGTATAAAAATGGACTTAGGGACCGATCCAACAATGAGTGGCGGCTTTTGAGTTGACCACCTATAAGGAGGTGGTGAACAGGGCTTTGGTGATAGAAAAGGGCTTTAGTAATATACAAGCTGCAAAGGAGAGGACTATGAAGAAAAGAGGTAGGTTTGAAAATTTTCAAGGCCAAGATAAGAGAAACCTTAATACAAAGAGGCATAACAATGCATTCCGAAGTGATGGGACATCGAATAAAGGTGAAGTCAAGTGTTTCGGTTGTGGAGAACCACATTTTCTAAGAGATTGCGGGCTATGACAGAAGAAGTGCTACACATGTGGACAGCTAGGTCACATAGCAGCAAAGTGTTCCAAGGAGAAAGAACCACAAGAAAAACTAGAGTCTCTAGTAGCACCACAATCGAAGGAGGTACCGTAAAAACCTCGAGCTCAAGGGCGTATCTATGCACTCTCAGTTCCAGATGCTAATGCCTCAAATGCTATGGTGACAGGTATGATTAAGTTATTATCTCATACAATGTATGCATTATTTGATCCAGGTGCTACACATTCCTTTATATCTGCTTATTTTGTTAAAAGAGGCAAGTTAACACCTATACCATTAGAAGTTGAGATGTGTGTCTCTACACCAAGTGGAGATATTATGTTAGTGGAGTCAATGTGTAATGATTGCATATTAACCAGGGGATATGCAGATGAAGGCAGATTTGTTAATTTTAGAAATGAAGGATTTCGATTTAATTCTTGGGATGGATTGGCTAGCAGCTTATCATGTTACAATTGATTATTTTGAGAAGATAGCGAAATTTTAAATTCCTAGGCAAGCTGAGTTTAGCTATATGGGTGGCAAGTCATCTGCCAACTAAAAATGATATTGGCACTACAGGCCAAGCAGCTTCTCAGGAAAGGTTGTTATGGGTATTTTGCTACAGTGTTGTATACCCAACAAAAGGAGCTTCGCACAGAGGACATTCATGTTGTGAATGAGTTCTCTGATGTTTTTTCAGATGAGTTACTAGGGTTACCTCTGGATAGGGAGATTGATTTCTCTATTGATCTGATTCCTGGTACTAGTCCAATTTCAAAGACCCCATATAGGATGGCTCCAGCAGAATTAAGAGAGTTAAAGAAACAATTGCAAGAGTTATTAGATAAGGGCTTTATCAGACCAAGTGTGTCCCCTTGGGGTGCTCCTATACATTTATGAAGAAGAAAGATGGAAGTCTCCGGCTATGTATAGATTATCGGGATGACTGTACAAAATAAATATCCCTTACCAAGAATTGAAGATTTGTTTGATCAATTGCAAGGAGCACAAATATTCTCAAAAGTTGATCTTCGATTAGGGTACCATCAATTGAAGATAAAAGTCAAGGATATACCAAAGATAGCTTTTAGGATGAGATATGGGCATTATGAGTTTTTGGTTATGCCTTTTGGATTGACCAATGCACCAAATGCATTTATGAATTTTATGAATCGGGTATTCAAATCTTACTTGGATCGATTTGTGGTAGTGTTCATTGATGATATTCTGATCTATTCAAAAGGCTCATAAGAACATGGAGAACATTTGAGGATAGTATTACAGACACTTCAGGAAGAGAAGCTCTATGTAAAGTTATCTAAATGTGAATTTTGGTTGGACAGTGTTGCTTTTCTCAGATATGTAATCTCTAAAAAGGTATTTCAATGGATCCGAAGAAAGTGGAAGCTGTGGTTGCATGGAACAAGTCTTCTAATGTGTTTGAGGTATGCAGTTTCTTGGGGTTGGCAGGATACTATCGAAGGTTTGTTGAAGGATTCTACCTCTAACTCACTTGACTCAAAAGCCAGTGAAGTTTGAATGGATGAAGGATTATGAGAAGAGCTTCGAAGAGTTGAAAAGACGATTAGTGACGGCCCCGGTGTTGACTATTCCAGCTGGAACTGGAGGGTTTATCCATCTATAGTGATGCATCATGTAGAGAACTTGGATGTGTATTAATGCAAAATGAAAAGGTGATTACTTATGCCTCTAGACAATTAAAATAATATGAGCAAAACTACCCATCTCATGATTTAGAATTAGCAGCGATAGTGTTTGCTTTAAAAATGGAGACATTACTTGTACGAAGAACAGTGTGAGGTCTTCACTGATCACAAGAGCTTGAAGTACATCTTTACTCAGAAAGAATTGAATGTGAGGTAGAGAAGATGGCTAGAATTGTTAAAGGATTATGATTTGACCATTAACTATCATCTAGGAAAGGCTAATGTAGTGGCTGATGCTTTAAGCAGAAAATCTTCAGGTGAATTGGCAGCTCTGATAACTAATCAAAGACATATTTTATTGGATTTAGATAGAGTTGGTATTGGGGTCCGGATATATGACCCCAAGGTTCAACTTGCTGCACTTATAGTACAGTCTACCCTAATAGAGAGAATTAAGATGTCTCAAAAGGAGGACCCAGAGTTACAAAAGATTATAAAAATGATGGAGACCGGTGTTCAAACAGAGTTTTGAATTCATGAGGATGGTTCATGAGATTTGGGGACAGACTTTATATACCAAATAATAAAGATTTGAAAGTAGAGATTTTGGGCGAAGCACATAGTTCGGCCTATACTATGCATCCTAGAGGTACCAAGATGTACTGTGACCTAAAGAAAAACTTTTGGTGGACTGGTATAAAATGGGATATAGCTCTTCATGTTGCTTAGTACTTAGTATGTCAGCAAGTGAAAGACATTAAAGACCTGCTGGACCATTGCAGTCTTTTGATATTCCTCAGTGGAAATGGGAGCATATCACTATTGACTTTGACACTGGCTTGCCAGAACCCCTTGGGGTAGTAATGTTGTATGGGTGATTGTGGATCAATTAACCAAATCAGCCCATTTCTTACGATTTAGGGTTGGATTCTCTTTGGAGAGGTTGGCAGGCATGTACATAGAACAAATTGTGAGGCTGCATGGGGTTCCAATGACTATTGTATCTGATCGGGATAGTAGGTTTGTATCCCAGTTTTGAAAAGGTCTTAATAAGCACTTGGCACCAAGTTGAGCTTCAACACTGCTTTTCACCACAAACGGATGGACAATCAGAACGGACCATACAGATCTTGAAGGATATGCTAAGAGCCTATGTTATAGATTTGGGTGGTGCTTGGGATAGTCATATGGCATTGATTGAATTTGCTTATAATAATAGTTATCAAGCAAGTATCCAAATGGCTCCTTATGAAGCACTATATGGAAGAAAATGTTGGTCTCCAATTTGTTGGGATTATGTTGGTGAGCGAATTTTTTTGGGACCCGAGTTAGTGCAACAAGCTATGGAGAAAATATAAGCAATTCGAGAACGTCTTCGCATAGCTCAGAGCAGATAGAAGAGTTATGCTGACAACAAAAGGAGAAAGCTAGAATTTCAAATCGGTAATCATGTATTCTTGAAGGTTTCTCCTAGCAAGGGTGTGATGAAGTTTGGACTTCAGGGTAAACTGAGTCCCAGATACATTGGTCCATTTGAGATTTTAGACAGAGTTGGGGAGGTGGTATGCATATCGACTAGCATTACCACCAACTTTGTCAAATGTGCACAATGTCTTGCATGTCTCAATGCTGAAGAAATATATTCCAAATCCAAATCATGTTGTAGAGCATGAGCTATTGCATCTTCAAGAGGACCTGACTTATAATGAATACTCAGTGCAGATTATGGACCGAAAGGATCAGGTTTTACGCCATCATACTATACTTTATGTGAAGATATAATGGAGCAACCACTCAAAAGAGAGGCCACTTGAGAATTGGAGTCAGAAGTAAAAGACAAGCATCCTCAACTCTTTGATGTATCTGGTAAGAAAAATTTTAAGGATAAAATTTATTTTAAGGGGAGGAGAATGTGAGCTGGGCTTGGATCAACCCAAAGTGGGCCAGTCCAATCCCATCCACGCGCGTGCATGGAATTAGCATGGAATTGGCGGTGGAATTGGGTGATTCTACATATAAATAAAAATAAAAATATATAAGAGGGGATGGGGGGCTTAGGGCTCCCTAGCATCGCCAGGGAAAAAGAGAGAGAGAGAGAGAGAGAGAGAAGAAGAAGAAGAAGAGAGAAAAGTGGGGAGGTAAAGCCCTACGTTGCTAGGGAAAGGAGAGACTAAAAGGGAAAGAGAGGGAAAAAAGAGAGAAAAAGAGGAACCTATGTTCCTTTGCTTTTCTTTCGAAGAGTGCCACCATTAGGATATTGTTGGACGGTAGGAAAGAGAGGTAAGTCCTTAGCGGATCATTAAAGATGAAAAGAAATTAGAACAGGTGATGAACGCGGTGAGGAGATTAAAGAAAAAAAAGGAAGAGGAGAAGGGTGAGTGCTCGGATTGCGGCACAGACCCAATGATGGGTTTTAGAAGAAAATTTAACTTTTATTTTATTTTATTTTTATTAAAATTTATTTCTATTAATTAAATAAAATATGTGAATTGTGTCAACTGAAGGGGACAACCAGCGTGACAAGGAGGAGTTAAATTAGTTGTCAGTGAAGGATTGTTAGCAGGAAAGCTTCTTCACATGTGACATATGTGATATGGTGTTGATGTTGACAAGTTCAAGAAGAAAAGCCAGAAGTTTTGAATAGACCTCCGTACTTTGAAATATCCTACTCCGAAAAATTGAGAGAAAAGAAAATCCTTAAAAAATATCCTATTACAGGCCATTGCAAGATTATTTTCAAAGCCCACAACAGGTTAAAGGTAGTACTTAATCATATCATTTTGGAAAGCTAAAGTTCTTTTGATCAACATTTTGTGATTACAAATGAAATCTTGGTTGCCTGGGAGTTAATTTAATTTTTTCAAAAACCGAATGAACAGGGAAAGGCCACCTTGCTCTCAAACTAGAGATGAGCACAACAGAATTGAATAGCCATTTTTGGAGCACATGATGTTGAAGCTGGGCTTTGTTCAGAAGTGTGCATCTCTTGTATTGTGATTTACCTCTTCAATTTCATACTCTATTCTGATTACTGGAGAGCAAAGTAGCATATTTCAGTCCATTTAGTGACCTTTACCAAGGAATAGTATAATTACCTAATCTTTTTCTTATTTGTGCAGAAGGTTTATCATTTTTGACTTTAAAAAATGCCATGATTTATAGAGATGTTCATAGAATAGCAGTCGTTAGGGGGGAAAAAGTCTCTCACAGAAAATTCTAGGGTTTCTACAAAGATATAAGCAAGAATCCAGAAAAGACATAAATTTGAAGAAGACTGTAGACACTTTCTTCTGATGCAATCAAGAAATGAAACTAAAAATTTTGTGGATTGGACAAAACGAAATTCTGGAGCAACGAAATGAGATGCCATCAACCTTTACCCAATCTTTACATATCTAAAGAAGAAGATGGGGATCTTGTTTTAAATAATAACAAACTAGATGCACTCATTGAATAATCTTTCTTGTCCCCCTCTTTTCAATTTGTTAGCTCCATGATCAATGTCTATAAGACTAAAAATGTTCAATTTATTACTTAATTGTCATTTTATTGCAAGGCCATTTATATTTCAGCAAATTGAGGAAAAAAAGACTACTTGACCAAGCCCTTGGGTCAAAAAATTGTCTCCTGATGATGGTTACAATTCCACGTATCCTAGAATCATTCCATGATAGCCATCAAAATTGACCCACTCCAACAGTAGTGGTAATGACTGGTGATGCAGTTTAATCATAGTGGATGCCCTCCTTGAAAGAGGGATATCTAGAGTCAATATTCTTTTTTTGTGAAAAGGGACCCCCCAACTTCGGAAGAACTATTTGGCATGCTTAGCCTAATGAGATATGACAGGTTCATAGGTTTGGTAAAGCTAAGAGAAAGAACAGAATTGGTCTTTTCTTTATGAATTTTAATTTGTTGGTGGTAGATACTAATTTGTTGGCTACAAAAGAGCATAGATTAGACTGAAAGATCTTAAGAATATGACAGGTCTGACAACCTTGCAACTAATTCCAACAAAAAAATTGAAAATGGAGCAGCGTAGCTTACATCCTAAGAATATGTGGTCCAAGGAGATAAGGTAATCCTGCTAACCAAGCATGGATCAGAACTTTTTTTTTCCCCCTGAAAAGTTATTCTTGGTTATCTATGGAATCTATATTTGTGATATTTAACTTGACAGAAAGGGCAAAACTAGTATACTAACAAAATTTGGAATCAATAAAACAATCGGATGGAAGGAAACTGACATTTTTTGGTTATATATACACAACCTCACAAGGTGTTGATTTACTACACCAAGAAGACAACTGGCTGAAAATAAGTTTGCTTCATCATGTCGTAGCAGTACAAAATAAAGACTATTGAGAACTAGTTTGGAGACCCTGATTATTGTGATTTTCTCGCAAGGGTCAGTTCAGAAGGGCCCCAGTCTCAAAGTTTAGGCGGAAGACTTCTGTTCACAGACAATGATAGGGAGCAAGAGTGATGCATACGAAGACTGAGCAATGAGAATCAGTTAAAGTCAGAAGAAATCAAGGGTGACAGGTGGAAAGCAGGTGCTTTGAGCCCATTATAAAGTTGAGCACTACAGTAAAGATAGCATGAACACAAGTTGTATCTAATTTTGCTAATTCTGGAATCTACACTAAAAGTAATTTCAAACCAATTATCAAGCTCCAAAGCATCATTCTATCTGACTGAACATTCTTTACTTTAAAATCACTCTGCAGACAACGTTTCCATGGATTATAAATACCTGATGCAGGTAACAAGCTATTTCTAATAAGTACAACAAGTCTATTTCTAATAACCCTGAAGCAAACGCTGAACATATTTATAGTACAATAAGATTCAATTCTTATATTCAGCAATTCTATTTCTAATAATCTAAAAATGAATAAAATAGAGCCGATAACTGAGCTACAAAACCCATGGAAGAAAACATAAAACTCAATAAAACAAACTTGCACAAATAATTTATAGCAACGAAATGCATCACAAACCCTCATCCAGCATATAACGCACCTGTTTCTCCCGGTTGGAAGACCCTTCTGCGCTAATCTCCTTCGACGATCCCTGCTCCAATTATATAAACAAAGACATTACAAAACCATAATTCACCAAAACTCAGAGCCGAATCAAAGTGAAATAGAGAATAAAGAGCTTACAGATGCTCAGTGTGGCAAAGGATATGAATTGTAGGACAACTAATACCAATGTTTTTGGAACAAGAAATTTAAAAAAGAAAACCTGTGGATGTGTCTGTATACATCTTCTGATGAACTGAACAAATTCTCACATTTCAGATGGATGGTATTCTCTGGAATCTTTCTTGCTTATTAGGGATATAACATTCTAGTTGTGAAAAGTAGCAAAGATTTAAGCCTCAACCATTTCATTGAGAAAACGTTGTCCCTCCAATTAAACATTTCATTGGGATTAATGAAATGATTGGAAGACGAGAAAACACAAAAAAATCACCTCAAGAGGAAGAAAAATATAGGAGAAGGAATGGAAGGTTAGAAGGAAAAGGAAAGGAAAAACATACGCAGAAGAGGAATGGGCCAACTCGGGAAATCCAGCCACCTCAGCCCACCAACTTCTCGGGCCCAAAATCAGAAACATCAACAAAACAAAACAAAAGGATTTTTTTTAACTAGAATTTGGAGGAAGACAAAAGGACAATTGGCACAAAGCTAGCCACACATTCTGCAAGGACGAAACACAGCAGCAATCAAAGCTAAAACCGGCAACGCAGGCCCCATCCCAGAGCATCCAAACTCTGAGACTAGATGCACAAAGTTATTGATGATGAATCATGATTGAATTTACCACAGATGCCTAAGTTTCTTGGTTTTTCTAAATATTCATAACAATTTATACTCATAGAGTCTTATTTCTTTCACAAAATGCAATTCATGTGTCATTGGACAAAGTCCAAGTAATGTCATTCCAATTCCATTTATTGCAACCCCATAATTGCATGGTATTTTTGAAGCAATAGGTTGTAACCATTCTTCAAACTGGTGTACTTGCCCCATCATTCTTTTAGCAGGACTCCCATAAGATTACCAGTTGAGGCTTTTAAATCTGTACTTACTGGACTCTTCTCTGTTATAGAGGCTTTTTAATATGCAGTATGTACTCTTCGATGTTATAGATGTAACTATAAAGAGCTGTTGAGTGGACTACTCTCTACATGTTCAAAATCTGCTACTTAATTTGTCTGTGCCACCTTTGGGGTATTTTCATGGATCTTAAAAGAAACTTCATGTATGCTCAATGATTAAATGACATTTTGTGCAGGTGTGGATTTCATGCAAGAATTCCATGGAACACAAAGTTGTATCTAATTTTGCTAATTCTGGAATCTACACTAAAAGTAATTTCAAACCAATTATCAAGCTCCAAAGCATCATTCTATCTGACTGAACATTCTTTACTTTAAAATCCAAGAGGCACATTGACAAAAAGACTTTTTCCCTCCTCTGCTTTGTAGTTTACATTCATAACAAGAAAATACAACACATAACAAGGTCCTCAAAGTACTAGAGAGCTAAAAGCCACCATAGTAACTGTCTATCACAAGGGCATCTTTATTCTCCTTGTTGCTTTGACAAACCTGACACCAGAAAATAGTTATGTTACTGCCTGAAACCTATGTTATCACACCACTGTCATGGTTCACTCAGAGCAAGGTAATTGTGGCCACAAGACTGCCATGTTATTAATTATAAATCCACATCTGTCATGCTCATGACAACCCAATTTAATAGACCAGCTCCCAAACACAAATTTCACAGTGAAGTCATTAAGCCTTAATATTCCCATATCCATCGTCATAAAACCAGAATGGCCTGCATATCTTGTTGCATTTCCATGCAACCCATAACAATGGTTCACCATCGGACAAATAAGTTGAATTGTTAATCTATTTTACAACAGCAACCAATATCCAGAAAATCCCAATTATTCTGAATTTTACTTTTTTTTTACAATAGGATATCAACAAAATCCTGATGAAAAGTATCAAACCTCAATAACTAAAATTCCAAAATTATTATTTCCTATGCACTAAACTGGACAAACGTACAAGCTGCATACCATCCAGCCTATGATCTCTACTGCACAATTTGCTCAGCATGTTAGACTTAATTTACTTAAACATAATTATCTCCAGCCATTATTATTTAATGGTGGTAAGGAATCCGATCTTCCTGTGGACTGCACGGGAGATCTTCCTTTCTTAACGATCTCGATTGATCTTCCCTCTTAATCTTCCCTCTTCCTCTCGATGGATCGGTCTTCTAATCAACGAGCTCTCGCATTCAGATGGTGTATGCCTTCATGATTGCTCTTGATCAGGGACTCAATTCCAATGCCTCCACTTTTAGGTTTCTCTCTATAGAACCTTAAGATCTCTCTCGAGAACCTTGTTCTGAAACTTTAGGATCTCTCTCGAGAGAACCGTATTCAGAAACTTTAGGATCTCTCTTGAGAGAATCGTGTTCTGAAACCTTAGAGAACTCTGTACTGAAACCTTAGGATGGGTTCCTATTTTATACCCTTTTCCTTCAACGCTTGCCCCATCAAGCGAGCGCTTAGGAATTAAGGGAGGAAGCGAGCGCTTAGGAATTAAGGGAGGGGGGCTGTTATCACTTTAATGGGGGATACGTTGAGTTAATAAATTAGGACCATTAATAAGATATGTTACTACATTCTCCCACTTGGTCCGTATATTTTATCAACACTGAACAAGAAACTAAATACATGAATCATAGCGATAGGTCCTCTATAATTGAGTATTATCTTCTATGTATTACAATGCATTCAATTTCTTTATCACCATTCCAAATGTGACAACATAACATAATGAATAAACCATATGTTTATTCAGAGTCCAAAAGAAAAGTTTGTCATTTCTCAAAAGTCATATAACGTGTACACCTGAATGAGAAATAAACAAACGTTTGAAATAAGAGTTTCTTTGTACAAATTGTTATCAATACAATTATATCATGGAACCAACTCCCATTCTTATCACATGATCCTTAAACTTCTTAATTGGCATGCCTTTAGTCAAAGGATCAGCTATCATCAATTCAGTGCTAACGTGTTCTATGACCACTTTATTCTCTTTAACACGTTCTCTTATGGCTAAATACTTAATGTCGATATGTTTACTTCGACTACCACTCTTATGGTTTTTAGCCAAAAATACAGCAGCTGAATTGTCACAGTACAGTTTAATTGGCCTAGTAATGGAGTCAACAATTCTAAGCCCTGAGATGAAACTCTTCAACCATACACCTTGCGATGTAGCCTCAAAACAAGCAACGAACTCCGCTTCCATAGTAGAGGTAGCAGTCAAGGTCTGCTTTGCACTCCTCCATGATATGGCTCCACCAGCTAACATAAATATAAATCCTGATGTTGATTTCCGAGAATCAACGCAGCCAGCAAAGTCCGAATCTGAGTAGCCCTCTATCTCCAAATGATCAGTTTGTCTATACATGAGCATGTAGTCCTTGGTCCCTTGAAGATACCTCATGACCTTTTTAGCAGCTCTCCAGTGGTCTAAACCTGGATTACTCTGATATCTTCCCAACATTCCTACTGCAAATGCTATGTCAGGTCTTGTGCAAACCTGAGCATACATTAGGCTTCCAACAGCTGAAGCATATGGAATGTTGTGCATCTGTTCCCGTTCAAGTTCATTTTTAGGGCACTGGTTCAAAGCGAACTTGTCACCCTTCACTATAGGTGCAACACTTGGTGAACAATTTTTCATCCGAAATCTCTCCAAGACTTTATTGATATAAGTTTCTTGAGACAATCCCAAAATGCCTCGAGATCTTTCTCTATGGATCTTAATGCCAATGACATAAGATGCCTCACTCATATCTTTCATATCAAAATTTTTAGAGAGAAATTGTTTCACCTCATGTAGCAACCCTTTATCATTGGTTGCAAGTAGAATGTCATCCACATATAGGACCAAGAAACAAATTTTGCTCCCACTAACCTTCTGGTATATACATTGATCCATGATGTTCTCTTCAAAACCAAAGGAAGAGATCACATCATGAAATTTTAAATACCACTGACGTGAGGCTTGTTTCAATCCATATATGGATTTCTTAAGTTTGCAAACCAAATGCTCACCATCACTAGAGGAAAATCCTTCAGGTTGTTTCATGTAAACCTCTTCCTCTAGATCTCCATTAAGGAATGCGGTCTTCACATCCATTTGATGTAACTCAAAATCAAAATGAGCTACCAATGCCATAATTATTCGGAGAGAGTCTTTCTTGGATACAGGAGAAAATGTCTCCGTGTAGTCGATTCCTTCCCTCTGAGTGAATCCTTTGGCAACGAGTCTTGCTTTATATCTCTCAATGTTGCCTTGTGAGTCTTTCTTTATTTTGAAGATCCATCTACATCCAATGGCTTTTACACCATCAGGCAACTCAACAAGATCCCAGACTCGATTAGATGCCATAGATTCCATCTCTTCTTTCATGGCATTGAACCACAAGTTTGATTCCTTAGAACTCATGGCTTGTGAAAACGTTTCAGGATCATTTTCGGCTCCAATGTTATAGTCAGATTCATGTAGATACACAACATAATCACTAGGAATTGCTGATTTCTTTATTCTAGTTGATCTTCTTAATGTTGTGTCAATGACCTCTTGAGGAGTATCTTGCACAACTGATTGTTGATGAACAACACGATCTTCTAGATTACCATCAGCTTGTGAAATCTCAATGACTGGTTGTTGGGCACTTAATTGAGTTTGAGGAGTGCTATAAATAACAACCAATCCCTCACTTGAAGTGGAAGCTGGAATAACTGAATGATCTTTCTCAGAAGAAGCCAAATACTGAGATTGATCACTCCCACTGATCAAGTCATTCTCAAGAAATTTTGCATTTCTTGATTCCACAATCCTAGTGCTGTGAGATGGACAATAAAATCTATAACCCTTGGACTTCTCAGCATATCCAATAAAGTATCCACTGATAGTCCTTGGGTCTAGTTTCTTTTCTTGTGGATTATAGACTCTTACTTCAGATGGGCATCCCCAAACACGTATATGTTGCAGACTCGGTTTCCAACCTTTAAATAACTCAAATGGCGTTTTGGAAACAGCCTTGGTTGGAACCCGATTCAATATATACGCAGCAGTTTTAAGAGCTTCAGTCCACAAGGATTTAGGTAACTTAGAGCTGACAATCATGCTCCTTACCATGTCCAATAATGTCCGGTTTCTCCTTTCAGCTACACCGTTTTGGTCAGGAGACCCTGGCATGGTGTATTGTGCAACAATTCCATTTTCTTCAAGAAACCGAGCAAACGGACCAGGTGCTTGTCCATTCTCAGTGTATCTACCATAATATTCTCCACCTCTATCTGACCTCACGATTTTAATTTGCTTGCCGCATTGTTTCTCTACTTCTGCCTTAAATACCTTAAAGGCATCTAATGCTTCGTTCTTATTATGAAGTAGGTAGAGATACATATATCGTGAATAGTCATCAATAAATGAGATGAAGTATCTCTGACCATACGAATCCATATCTGGGCTACAGATATCCGTATGTATGATCTCCAGTATTTCCGAACTTCTCTTGGCATTTTTCTTGGACTTGTTGGTTTGCTTTCCCTTTATGCAGTCCACACAAGTGTCAAAATCAGTAAAATCAAGAGTATCAAGTACTCCATCTTTTACTAATCTTTTAATTCTCTCAATGGAGATATGACCTAATCTCCGATGCCACAAAATAGAGGAATTCTCATTTATAACACATCTTTTCATACCAGTTTGGGCGTGCATCACATTATAGGTGGTATTATTTTTCAATTGATTTGGAAAAGATTGTCTGACAATGTACCATTCCCAATAAGCTTAGATTTATAAAATAAATCAACAGAGCTTTTATTAAAATTAAAGGAATATCCTGCTGGTACAAGCCTTGACACTGAAATCAAATTTCTAGAGAAACTTGGAATATAAAATGTCTTTTCCAAATCCAAAACAAAACCAGAATGTAAAATAAGTCTGCACGTTCCAATTGCTTCCACATGTGAACCCATCTTGTTTCCTGAATAGATGCTTTGTTCACTTCCAATGGTTTCCTTTGATTTAGAAAACCCTGCAAGGTATTTGAAACATGGATTGTAGAACCAGAATCAATCCACCATGTGTTATGACATATAACCAAATTGGATTCATGACATACGAATGAGGTTAGAGTACCTTTCTTGTCAAGCCAAGCTTTGAATTTGAGACAATCTTTCTTTATATGCCCTTTCTTCTTGCAAAAGAAGCACTTGGACTCCTTCTTGTCTTCTGTATGGATGGATACTTTACCCTTTCCTTTGCGTTTGGCTTTGGGAGCTTTAGTCTTTCTCTGAGTGACTAAATGTGCACTTTCTCCCATTTCTAAAATCAGCCTCCCTTCCTCTTGAACACACATGGTCAGAAGTTCATTAATTGACCATTTGTCCTTATGTGTATTGTAAGATATTTTGAAGGGACTATATTGCTGTGGGAGTGAGCTCAAAATAAAGTGCACCAAGAAAGATTCTGACATCTCAACCTCTAGGGATTTCAACTGAGCCGCAATGTCCCTCATCTTCATGATGTGCTCACGCACACCTCCAACCGTAGTGAGCTTCATTGATGATAATTTTGTCATTAGGGTGCTAGCCATTGCCTTATCTGAAGACTCAAATTGTGCATCAATAGCCTTCAGAAGTTCCTTGACATTTTTGCACTCAGGAATTGAACCACGTATACTAGCAGAAATTTTAGTACGTATGAACATCATACTGAGGCGATTGGACCGTTCCCATCGTTCATACGCAGCAATCTCAGCCTGAGTGCTAGTAGATGTAACTGAATGTGGTTCATCCTTCCTGATAGCATAGTCAATATCCATGCACCCTAATTGAAGAAGAATTCTCTCCTTCCATAATTTATAATTATCACCACTTAAATCGGGAATGTCACATTTCATATCAGAAATATTAACAGGCAAAATAGCTGCATAAAAAATAAATCATGTTCATGTAATTGAATTTGAGGCATATAACTTGATGTCATGTTTTACCAATGTAAACATGCAATAACATGAATCAATAACATACAATAACTACCTGTGGGCTAAGTTATTATACTCAAATAGACTCATTAGCTTAATGATGTGACTAACAAATTATATTCCTTTCTTAATTCCTGTGGGTAATTAAGAAAATAATTTGTTATCGCATCCTAATTAATTATATTAGTGCAACAAAAATTCCTGTGGGATAAGATTCA